>CM068316.1:3900699-4125699 GCA_034766995.1 Acanthacorydalis orientalis | reverse complement strand
CCAAACAGAAACAACAAACAGAAAATCAAGTAATAAATCGAATCGTTCTGATTACATGAAATGTTCTGCGTATAATTTAAATCCGATTTAAATTTAACGATATAATTCTATTAAACGCGCAATACTCAAGACCGCCCGAATTTTATACGTCCCATAAAGACGTGAAGAACAACCTGTTCTTTAGAGTCAATAACCCTGCACTTTAATAATAACCCATCTACCCTCGTGCCCGACAAACATCGTATAATTCACGAAAAACGTATATTATTCAACGTGCGTAGAGATTCGCGGTCACCGGTGGGGGTGGTTTTGTGAGCGAGTCTCTATGTGTGTGCGAGTGCGTGCGTGCAGGGGTGCGCGCGTTAAATAGTGAATCTGCACGAGCATGCGCTCGATATAATGGCACGTGCTACGCAGGACTTTCATGCGTTAGGGGTAAACGAGAGGGTCGGTCGGACGACGGGCGCGCGCCGCCGTTGTTAAGATGGATGGTGTCATACGGGGGCGGTGATACTGGCACGGCCACAAAATAAACCCTATCTGTAAGGGTTGGTTAATGTATAGTCGAGGTATTATCAAGTTGAGTGATGCTTTAAAGATTTACTTTTTGGTTGTTGTTGATGGCATTGACCAGCGGATAATTTGTCTACTGTTAGGGTAGTTTTCATAACAATATCTGCGTGTGAATATGTGTGTGTATCTCTCTCTCTCTATCTATCTATCTATCCATATATATATATATATATATATATATATATATATATATATATATATATATATATATATATATATATATATATATATATATATATATATATATATATAATTATTTCCTATTTAAACTACAAAAAAAAATCATGTATTTTATCGGGATGGGATATTCTTGTTGTACGATGAAATGTTTGAGTAAATTTTGAGGGAGATTCTTGATATTCTTGTAATATTTCATATCTGGATGTGGTAAAGAATATTTGTAATTTATATTATTTATCAAGAATCACAGTAATGAGGATCAGTATGTCAGTAAAGTATTTAACACTACGGTTAAATTCATTTTCACGAATTTTTACTCGATTACTACTGGATTTTTCTGTACCTGAACGCGCTCAGTTGTCGAAGCGCCTTAAAATCCCAATAACCAACCAACCTTAATGCACAGAATGATGGCATCAAAATATGTATTAGTAAGTCTAAAATGTTAATTGAATCTTAATTAAACCTTTCTGATTAGAAAAACATTTTCTGGTTTGTGAGGCGAGTGAAATGTTCATATTTCAAAGTGAATTTTCACTCCCTAAAAATCACGATTTTTTTAATTAAAAACTTTAATGATTGATTACTGGTAATTTTTATTCTTACTTATATGAATTTGATAATGATTCTATCATTCTCTGACCATATCATAAGTATAGAAAAAAGATTTATTTTCTCAAACTCTTTTTTCACTTCACAATCCACAAACAAAATTATAGATTTTTTTTATTGTTGCTTATTTTACATTTCGATGGCATTTTATCAAAGCGCCAATTTACAGAAAAGTCTTAGTATTTCAAGATTTTATAGATGTTTATATACCTGAGTGTTCTGAAGATGATGGCATGCGCCATCGAATTGTGCATAAGCAATTATCAGTTATTGAACATTTCTGATCAGAATTTTTTTGTTGTTTCTAGGATGAAAAAAAAAGAATTAATATGCGAAACTGAAGCATGTCAGTTTAGAAATATTTCAACTAATCGAGATTTTATTATAAATTATGTATATAATTCTTCTGAATTTTTTTCGTGTGAAAATAAAACATACATTTTAAACAAGATGGCGTACTAAACAGCACCAAAAAAAAAATACCGTGGACTGAAATCTCAACTATTAATTCCATTAAGAATATAATGTAAACGTCGAATCAAAACGAGAGAAAATTCTCCATACACATTATCCACACACACACACACATATTGAAAGAATAAATACACGTTGTACAAACAGACGACAATATCATTCATATTTTACTTTATAATAAAGTGAATATATTTGTACGTTACGAGCACACATATACACAGTTTATATTTACCTAAATGAGAGAATTAGTCGTCTCATTGGTTTGATGTTGAAGCGCACTATTTGTTTTACAGACCGTAGCTCGTTTGTGTCATTGAAAACAGTGTCGGCTTTAGAAATGTTTTTCTTTTCTTTTTTTTAAAAAAATAACATTTGATCCCTTTGTGGCGAATGTTTGTAAAGAGATTTTATGATTATTTCAAATGTAATAAATTTGTTTAGCACAAAGGAACATATTAAATGTTTATGAATATAGAATTATTTAATTTCACAGATGTATTATTTGTTTGTCCCACAGAACGTTCAATAAATAATTATTTATATCATTTTTGATTGCTGCTCGTGTGTATTTTGATAAAAGTGCTGTCATTCTCAGAGTATTAAGGTACAGAAACATCTTATTTTGTCTTCAATTTGCTTGATAGACAAATTAATGTAAAGAAATAAAATCATATAAAATCAGGATACTTCAGGTTCTTATTAATAATTTAGTCTTAGATAAAAGTATTAATTGTGAGGTATTTAATCGTATAAAACAAATTTGTTGTTATAATGTAATATCAGGTTTTTGGAGTAGAAATACAGTAGCTTATCGATACGTGTTTTATTTGGATGTGTGATAAAATACTTGAACGATTAATCAATTAACAGAAAGATAATTAAATATGTCCAGCAGTTTCTCAAATTATTTTTTACTGTCTTCTGAAGAACATAAAAGTTAAAACTGTTCATTAACTGATTATTATTCATTTTTGATTGTTGCTTAGACATTTAATAAATGTAAATATAAATAAATAAAATGTAAATAAATGTAATGATCTTTTTTCCTAACGATTTTAGTATGGAAAAATAAGTTTTTTCTGTATCTAGATCTCTGAGGATAAAACGATCACTATCTAAATACCCATAAGCAACAACTAACCTGATTAATAATCAATTTCTGAACATTTTTAATAACTTTTTTGTGGTTTGTGAAGTGAGTGAAAAATCATTTGTGATGGTGGATTTAGCCATAGTTTCAGATCTATTTTGGGATGCTCCTCGTTATTAAATGCACGGTATAAAAATCTTTTTCAATAAGATTATATAATTCTAAATGTGTAAGTTTTGTGAGATTGACTTTTTATCTTATTAATCATTTTTAAAAATGTCTGCAGTCATTGATTAAATATTTTTCAAAATAAAATATTAAAAACGTGTTTCTTTAATATCTTTTACTTTTTTATATAAGAAATGTATTCAGGAAAATACAGAAAACTTCGTTGTGGTTTGTGGAGTATCAAAGTAACTCATTTTTGAAAGCGAATTTAGTAGCCACAATGCCGAAACTGTACTGCAATCAGGACAATTGTTGTATTACAGTTAGAAAAAATGTTTATTTTTCAGTATTCTACGATTTATTGCGATTTCTTTTTTCTGTCGCATCTTTTGAGTTTGCTACTCACAATTTCTCAAAGACTGTTCAGTTATTTATTTTATAAAAAAACATGTATACTGTTTGGATAACGTTTGGCTACCAGTTCTGTATTGATTTCGATGTTCGATTGAATATTTATATAGAAAATACATTGTAGCTGTATTTTCTATACATGTATTTACAATTATGTTTATATATATATACATACATATATACCCATGTACATAAACACACACACACATCAACGCAAGCGTGTGTGTGTGAAGTGTGTGTATAAAATTCTGACGACGTACATATTCTATAAATGTTCGGTATTTGCTGACGAGAGCGTTTGCCCAATGCCGGCACTGTCAAAGGCGACAAAGACGTCTATTATGACAATGATGAGATGCCTCTTCATGCTTAGCCTTTAGTTCCGCTACTTGAACAACAGATGTCTGTACGGGTCGTTGGAATTATGAAATAGTACTTGAACAGCGGCGGAGGAGCTTCACTCACTCGTCCCGGCGGTGTGTTTGGTTTGGGGTGAATTTATGAGATTTTCAATTCAACACTGTTTGCCTTCCATATATATATATATATATATATATATATATATATATATATATATATATATATATATATATATAATATCTTGTTTGATTGGCTGTACGTGATTTGTGTTGTCTTGTTTGATTAAGTTTCGTTTGATATATCATTGGAATGGTTGATAAATATTTACAAAACGATATATATATATATATATATATATATATATATATATGTATGTATATATATATGTGTGTCTGTGTGCGTGTGTATGTGTATTTAGCTCGAATATAATTACATAATTTATATAAATATGGCAACGTTCGCACAACCATCGAATTGTCATTTAAATAACTGTGATTTTATGTTTCTAATAAAAAATGTAGAATTGAAATAAATATAAAATAAAATAAGGGTTAATTAATAATTGCTTATTGATAATATTGATTGTTACTTTATACTTAGTTTTTTTGATACTCTGGTTAAATGTATCTTTCACAACTGTTTTTTTTCTGATTTCTCTATGCCTTAGCACTCTGATTTTGATGATATTACCATCGAACTGTGCATAAACAACATTCAATTATCATTTATAGCAGTGGTTCCCAATATGTGGTCCTCGGACCTCTAGGGATTCATAGGTAACATCTAACGAGTCCGCAAGAAATTAATTTTTGCAAACAAATATTTTACATTATGAACACCCTTGAAGAAATACAACGGGTTGTACAAACAAGGAAACACAATTCCTCTCCAAAGGCATTTCTTAGATATAGGGGTCCTCTACATTCAAAAGATTTGGAATCGCTGATTTATAGAATATATATTTGATCAGAAAAACATTTGTGATTTATAAGATTAAAAAAAGGAAACTGAATTTAGCGACAGTGTTAAAATTGTACTGTGTCTGTGTTTGTTATAATGTCTGTAACTCTCCTGTTTGTTTTCCTATCTATTCTATTATTTTCCTTCCTGTTTTCGTTATACGCTACATAGATTTTCATATTCTATGCTTCTGATTGCATACTTTTCATATCAATTTTGTATGATTTATCATTTATAATTTTAGTACACTGGATATTTATTTTTTAAATGAATATAAAACATCAATTGTTAAAATTGATTACATAAATTTTGGAAAAATAATTTTTAAAGTAACTAATGACGACTGAAATATTAATAAGATATACTTTACATGGTTCGTAAATTGATAAGAAAAAACGTTTAACGACGTTGAAGAAAACAATAAAAAACTTTTAGAACTTGTATATATATATATACATACTAAGTGTATGCGTACATATATATGTGTGTGTCTATACACATTTCGTGACTACATATCATTATGATTTCATTTTCAAAATTGGATACCTATACAAAGATTTATAAACAAGCAATCTTTTAAAATGAATTTCACATGTTTTGCATTTTATTGAATGATCAAAAGGTTATATTTAGTTAAAATGTCACAAAGAATAACGTTTAACATGTATTTATTAATTTAAGTATCGATGAAATTCATATTCAATCAACCATAAAGCTGTTTTATATGTTTATGGTTTTCAAATATAAAATTTTGAAAATAAATTCTTATATTCGTACATATATATATATATATATATATATATATATATATATATATATATATATATATATATATATATATATATTACATATGTATGTATGTTATAAAGTAAGTACCTTAAATACAAATCCAAGAAACTGGCTAGCAAAAAAAACTGTCACACCACGTTTTCGGTTGGCGTCAAGAGCAGACTTTTTATTGCACATTAAAAGGGGTTCGGTCGTCCAACCACAGCGCCGTCGCCGCCACGCTGTGACCGACACACGTACTATCAACTTTATAAATGCCAGCAGGCGAGGAAACACATTCACGCCATCCGGCGGATCTCTGTGTCGATTCTCTGTCGCTGAGAACTTTCACATTGACAAAAGCGTCGAACTGTTTGATTGGAATTGTTACATACATACACACACACACACAAACATATACATACGTATATATATATATATATATATATATATATATATATATATATATATATATATACAAGTGCTTTCATATTATTGCTGTGGGGGATTTTAGTTAGAAATATAAAATAAATGTTCCTAGTAGAATATATCGTATATAGGTGTTCAAAATTTTCGTTTCGTTTTTTTTTTTTAAAAAAAAACACTTATTTCAAAGATATTTCTTTTCTTACTCTGTATTTGAAAAGGTTTCATTCTATATTAGTAACAGACTTTTAGAATGATCTGAGTGCTTTTTTAAAGCATTGCTGAAAGCTCTTGTAAATAATCCGCATCTGACTAGTAAATTCATTTTCACAAATGAATTCTGCTCATACTACAAATCACAACAAAAAATCTCTGACCAAAATGTTCCATAAGTAACTATTGATCGTGTTTGATTGTTTCTTATGGGCATTTCGATGGTTTTATCATCCTTATATTGTTAAGATATAGATTTTTCAATTAGAGCTGTAAGTATGAGTGGACATTTTCATTAAAATGCGTGTAAGAAACAATCGAAAATGATCAATAATATTTTGTTGAACATTTTAGGAACATAAAATTAGTTTTACGGTTTGTGACATGAGAATAAAATTTATTTGTGAAAGTTTAGTTAAAATTAAGAAGCGAAGTTTTCATTCTTTTATGAAACAGTACTTTTTTCTAATAAAAAAATGTTCAATAATTGATTATTTACATTTTTTATTATTATTTATACTCAGTTTCAAGTCAATGCCATTATCTTCCGAGCGCTAATATACAGAAAAGTCGTTCATATGTCTCTGAAAATACATTCTTTATCTTATTGTTTTTGAGATGATGGAATTGTCGTCCAAATGAGTTTAAATGATAATAAAAATAACCAATTATTGATCAAATGCGTTTCTACGATTTATGAAAGAGTGAAATGTTAATTAAGACAATTTTATTTGTAAGTGTTCACTGGTTTCACGAATGAATTTTTCATTTATCTGACAAATGACCAAAATATCCGATCACAAATTAATTACTGATCATTGCTGAAAACGTATTTCGATTCTGATTTTTTATCAGAACGCCAAGGTATAGAAAAATCTGTGTTTATTAGACCAGAAGATTAGAAAAATTCTAAAATATAATCATACATTAACACGATGCGTCTGATACGATTGAAACAATATCTCCAGGTTTTCATGTTAAAATTTCAGGAATAAATGTTGCCAATAACTTGAACAATTCGATTGAACAAGCTTCGAACTTTAACTAGATTTGTTCAAGTTTCCAAGACTCTGCAGTATTATTTCTGTATATTTGATAATTTGCGATAGAAATGAACAAATATATATATATATATATATATATATATATATATATATATATATATATATATATATAAAGATAAGCATCAGTCTCAGTGATGTAAATTATTGAGACGAAACGACCCACACACATCCATACATATTCAATAAATAAATCGACCGTGTATGAAAAAAAACCCTCGAAGCATATTCTAATTGTATAAACCAGGTAAAAACAGGCAAATGACAATAAAATATAAACACATATCGATAAAACAAATAACAGAAATAGCATAGCAGACTAATAAAACCGTTTTAATGTCTATAAAAATCGTATTAATTCTCGAAAATAATAAAAACGTTTTATAGAAAAGCAAACCCAAAAACTTGCCAAGATGTGTTCGACAAAGAAATAAAATAAAAAGCGTTTAAGTACCCTACTTAAAATCATGACAACAGTCGCTCAAGAATGACGATAAAAATGTGCAGTAAAGACAAATATAGAAAATTGAATGAAAATCAAATAAACTGTCGGTCGCGACGTCGATGTTCTTTTTCTCTGTGTGTGTGTGTCGTCCACGGACGAAGAAGAAGAGCCGTGAAAAAATCGCGGAAAGGAAATTAAATGAAGATATACACGTATCCGTTTTCATATACATGAGAAGACACGTTGATGAAGAGCAGAAAGGGAACAACTGTACGTGACATTAAATAAAGATGACTAATTGGGAGATTATACTGTGGCGAGAGTGACAGGCCGGTTTTTTTCCCTCTTCACTTTATTCAGTGGTGTCGGACGGTATCGCCGCTAGGCTATGAATAAAAATTCGGTCTTCACTCTATTGCGTTTCGTGAACATTTTCATGTCGCTTGTAAAAAGTGTGGATGTGAGCTGCGTTTATGAGGAACGGAATGAAAACGGAATAATGTCAATTAGTAATTCAACACGGCACTTTGTATTAAAGTGTATTTACGTCAACGAAATACACATTAAATTTTCTTGTATACGAGACGGTGAGATTGTTTGCATTGACGACGACACGGTGGACGTTCGTTCCTTCTTCACACAATTCGATTTGTGTCTGTTCTTCTATAAGTGAGAATCTTACAGACGTCCATTATTTGATCAAACACTGAAATATGTTCGTGTTAAAACCAGTAAATGATGGGATAATTTCGAATCGTTTTTATTATTACGTGTAAAAATTAATTGGATACCTCTAAAATTAAATCAAGAAGAATTTATTTGTGAAAGTGTCAGAGCTGTTTTTTTTTGGTAAAAAAATCAAAAAGCCATTAGATTTACAAAGTAATTCGGTACCTTTAAATTGAATCAATCAACTCCGTTTTAAATTAAAATGTTTCTCGCCGTTTTAGAATTTTGAAATTCTAACATTTAAAAACACTATATATCTTGACCAGCCCTATGCTACTCTCTCTTATTCCGCCAATAAATTTTCTGGTTAGGGTTTGTAAATACCACCAGACGATACGACTAATAGATTGTTCTCGGACCTCTCTCTCATTCTTCGGTTCGTTCTTGTCGCGCTCATTATTTACATGCGCATTGAACATATAAACAAACTAATCTAAATCTGTAATGTTTGTCGTTTTTGTTTAGTGCAAAAATATCTCAAAAGAAAATATGTGATGTTTGTTGAAAATATTTCGGTAAAATGGATGACAAGAATTTTTAACACTAGCAATCAGAAATAATGACTACTAGCTCTGCCACATCAAGTCTACAGAACGTTGCCACGACCGCGAGGCGAACAGCGTGGGCGTGATCTTGACCAAGCAGTTGACATAACCTCATAAAATAGAAGTGAACTCGATGGCGCCTGAAAAGCAGTATATTAGACATTGCATACTTTTCGCATTCCAGTGGAAAGAAATGCTGCTGTAGCATTTATTCACCTTTGAGGCAAGGTGTTGTGATGCATAAAATATGCAAAAAATGATAACACAATGGAAAAAGTCTGCAAATCCATTGTCGATTTCATCGACTGAAAGTCGCTATCTGTTGTTCGACAAACGTTTTGTTAATTATCCACAGATAAAGCAAATTCATACAAAAATTGGAGATATTTCGAGTATTTCCATGTATTTCATTTTTCTGTAAATATTAATTTTCTACAAAAAAAGCACCGAATGAATTTGTACACCATATATAGAGATTCACTTTTTAAGAGGATAAAGTTCTACTTTTTAATAACAGTTCGATTTAATTAATAAAGTGAATAATTAATTAGTTAATAAAAAGGTGCAATTAATTAATACACCGAATATGTTAATCAGTTAGTTATTACTTTATACGCTGTCGACAGAGTAGGATGAATAAGTAACATTTCATTAAAATATTTTATAATATATATGATTTAAATTCCTATTTAAACAATCAACTTTAAAATGTAAAGATTGATTTTCTTCTTGTACAAAAACGAAACACTACAAATTGGCTTTTCACACATCTAAAATACTGCCAGAATTGAAGCTTTATACATAATCGGTTTCTGATTGAAAAGTGATATCATACAAGCTTTGAGTCTATCATATATATATATATATATATATATATATATATATATATAAATTAATATATACATAAATATATGTAACAAACAACGAAAACAACGGATTAGAAACCTTACTACATATAAAAATACTTAATCCATTTAATGATGCGACATTTCCTTAACATATGTAATAAGAATATTGAATTAGGTCAGAGATCATTCTGTTAGAGATATGAATATGCATTTCATTGTAACATTAAACTGAGATTTTCATATATATATATATATATATATATATATATATATATATATATATATATATATATACAAGTGTATGTATGTGTGTGAAAAAGAAGTTATATTTTCAATAATTTTTTCATAAAATTTTAACATAATTTGTTTATTCAAGCCTCTTATTTTCAAGAACAAATGTTTTTGAACATTTGAATAATTTAAAAATGTTTATCCGGTAAATAGTTCAGACTTTATAATAATTTAAGTTTCGTTTCACACAATTTCTCACACACTCAAAAATCAGTTCGACTCCACAAACCACAAACAAATGTTCAATTATTGATTATTGATATTTTTTTGTTGCTGCCTGTGCAAATTTCGACAAAGAACCCATCATCCTCAAGAGTGTCAAGTTATATCTCAGTCCAATTATAATACAATGTTTAAGAGTAATGTTAATAATATAGTCTATGTTGTGTATCTATATCAATTTCTTTTTAGTTTGTTGAAAAAAAACGAAAAATAAACACTAGAAAAATATTGTATGTTTTTTTAACGTCTGTATTTTTATTCCAATTAATACTTTTGTGTTATACTGATAAATTTTGAATTAATATACTAGAAATATTAATTTCATTTCTATTCATTGTCTTTCTTGTTTATTTGCAAAACTAAAAAAGAGAAATTTAACTTCACAACTAAATTACGTTTTTACTTTGCAGATCATAAAAAAAAAATTCTGGTCAAACAAGTTGAATAAATCATTATCGATAATTTTTGATGAACTCTCCCTCATCAATCTCATCCTCATCCTGAACATTAAAACTTTTTCTAGCCAAAAAATGTTCAGTAAATCATTATTGATCAGAATACTCACTCACTTTCATTCTCAACCTGCACATTAAAACTTTTCTAGTCAGAAATGTTCAATTCATCATTATTGATCAGAATACTCACTCACTTTCATTCTCAACCTGCACATTAAAACTTTTCTGGTCAGAAATGTTCAGTAAATCATTAATGATCATTTTTTTTATAGTTTATGGGGTATGAAAATTCACTTGATAATAAATTTTGTTTTGATTCAGAACTGTATTGTAAAAATTAAATATTTTTTCTACTGCCTCTCTCTCTCTCTCTCTCTATATATATATATATTATTACTAATGTTTGTGCACATTAAAAATATCGAATCGAAAAATAAATAAGTGATTCTAATAAAAGATGTGATTATAACAAATATCAAAAAAGAATCCGGTCATACATTTCACTGTGCACAACAATTAATCAACAAGAAATCCACTTTATATCGAAAGTATGCTACGTGTCGGTCCATATATATATATATATATATATATATATATATATATATATATATAAACACTGATTTATTGCACGTTCGACTCTATTTTTCTTTTAACGATTCTATCGCAGAATCCGTGAAAATAATTAATAAGCGTACATTTATCACGACAGATAGTGTAAAATGACCGTTTATAAAAATATCACATACACATTATTATTATTACATAACCGACGATATGAGTAATGCATGCGTGTGTGCGTGTACATGCGTGCGTGCGTGCCTGTGTGTGTGTGTCTGTGTGGGCACAAGTCTCGACGTACACGAGAACCGAATTTTCTGAGGGGAAAAATCACTTTCTAAGTGAACACAAACATTATCAGCGCACGGTATCGTAAGATTAATGTCCTGAATTTGCGGATTTATCGAACGATGGTGAAACATTTCCCATTCGACGTATTAATCACAATCAAATATGTAAATTGATGTGGAACGATTGTGGCCAATTTCTCATTGACGGCTTATCTCGAATCGGCCACCTAATCGAAAATAATTAGTAGCGCTCATTCAAAAATAGGTGTTCACTGCCGTTGCTGTTGTTTTTTTCCCTTCTAATTTGAATATACTACTTCATTATTTTTTAATGTTATTCCCACGCCCCAAATATATATATATATATATATATATATATATATATATATATATATATATCTGATATAAAAATCAGTTTATTATTTCTTAACTGCATTTGATTTACATAATATTTTTTTGATTAATTTCTAACAGAGAAAATAGACTTTAGGTATCCTCTAGAAAATCTCTATAAATGAAATATATTTTTAGTACTGACTAGTTTCAATCTAGTTCTGTCTCTGTGGCTGAATATACTTTCATAACTGAATTTTTCACTCGCCCCTCATACAGTAAGCATAACTGTCTCATAGAAAAAATCAATTGTTATTATTTTTTCTTTTCTGGTTATGATTCAGTCTAAATTTATTAATATGATTAATACTTAACAGCACATTTCAACATGCAAATATACTGATTTCAACCTGACAAAATAAACGTTTCTAATTTTACAAATCATTTCTTTTTCATCTCACAAACTACAAACACTTTTTTTGATCAAAAATGTTCAATCATTGATAATAATGCTATCATTTTCAAATCGAAAAGGTACAGAATAATCTGTGGTTTTTGGGTTGAATTAAAATTTAAAATTGTGAAAATGGAGTTTAAGCTCCATAATTATGGTATTTGGATGATTGTTGATGCGATAATTGTGGTACTTTTAGTGCCATACATGTTTAAAAAATATGTATGAAATGATTCTTGCTCATTTGTAAGATAATTGAGTAACCGTACGATACAATTTTTGTGGCTTATATACATTTAATGTTTATATCAAAAAGTGAACTCTATTTAAATAAAGCAACGTTAATTTACAATTTGAAAAGATAGCATTGTTTTTTGCTTTCGTGCATTTCGATGGCAATGCCATCATTATTGGAGTGTTCAGATACTCAAAAATATTGGTTTTAAATGCATATAATTTAAATAATAATGTTATTAGTTGGAAAAGTTTGATTTGTGGGATGAGTGAAAATTTATTTCACAAACTGTATCTCGTTTGTTCCAACTAACAAGATATGTTGAAGTGATTGAAAAATTGCAACCGAGCCATATAAAATAGAAAATAAAAGATCATTTATCAAAAAAAGTCCATTAAAAATCAACCGCATAAAAAACTAAACAAAAAAATATTAAATCGAACTGAAAGAAACAAAAATGAATAGAAATTTCAATTTATTTTTATTTTTTCAACTCCATTTCATTTTTTTTTTTTAGTTTTTATGCGGTCGATTCTTTTTACTGTAGCTTTGAGACATAAAATATTCCAGTAAAAGATATGTTTAATGCATGTTTCATACCAAGAAGATAAGATTTAAAAATATTGTTTCTTTCGACCCCTTGTTTACTGAATTAACTAAAATGTAAAAATGAAACAGTATATTTTTATTATGCTTTTTCAAAAGAATTACATCTGAAGACATCAAAAAGATAAAATATTTTTTTAAAAGAAATGTAAATTTTAGAACAGTTTTTTTTTATTCCGGACAGAGAAGTCGTGTGAGGTGAATAATAATCATTGATTATTTAAAACGATATTGTTTAAGGGACTTGGACTTCTCAGCAGTGCATAAAGCTTGAAGATAATAAGTTTCTTTCACAAATGAAAGTTTCATTCCTCTATAAATCACAAAATAATTAATTCTAAGCAAAAAGTTTAATAATTGATTAGTCTGATTGATAATTGTGTGTATTTCAATGATCATGCTTTCATCTTCAGAATAAAATAGATTTAAGAATAGTATCTCTAGCTTTATCCTTCAGAAAATCCTTTTATAGGCAGTGTCGCGTTATTCTATGGGCAAAAAGGGCAATTGTTTGTGGCCCCCACCAACAAGGAGGACCAATCTTTTATAAATTCATTACTGTAGTACAACACTGTACATGGGGGCCTCCTAATTCAAATTTGCCTGGGCCTCATGAAGCTATAACGCATCACTGTTTGTGAGTTAAGAAAGAATAAAAAATTCACTTCAGAAACTGAATTTAACCTCAGTTCTAGTTCTGGTTAAGCTGAAGGACAATCAATTGACAACCAGAATAATCGATTATTAAACTTTTTGATTAGAATTAATTATTTTGTGATTTGTAGAGGAATGAAGCTTTCATTTGTGAAACAAACTTATTATCTTTAAACCTTTATTGCACTGCTGAGAATTTCAAATCCCTTAAACAAAAATTCATCATTTACCCTCACAGGACTTTGAAAGAACTACTCCTCCAGAGAAGACCCACAAAGACTTCTTTTATTTTCTTTTACATTTTATATATTTAATATCTATTTCATGGAGTGTGTTGATTTACTTGAATTCTTTTAGGTGAATATACAAAAACTGTATTTACTACTAAACTATTATTTACTTTAAAGTTTGTTTGAAGATTTTGTTCTTTTTTAGGTTAAATTAAAAAAAATAGTTTTATTTCTATCTTCGTTCGTGACACTTCGTCTCTATGTCGATATGATGTATTAATAATTAGGTTGAAATAGTTTTTTTTACCTTTATCCTTGAATTATTTATTACAGATTTATATTTTAATTTATTTACTTTGTTGAGATGTCACAGAGTTGATAATTTCAATAAAAAAATTGAAAAAGTTCTGAATCATTATTTAATACAATGAAGGATTTTTGTGACAGCAGAGTTGAAAATTATAAAAATAAATTAATATGGTGTAAATGGATATGATCCTATTTTTTAAGAAAAATCATTCTTTGATTGAAAAAAAATATGGAATATTAAATATTCACAGTTCCAGAGATACAGACAAAAATAGATCATGTAAAATTAATAGAAGAGATTTTAAATTTTAATATTATGTATTCAGAGTATGGCTCTCTCTTCCAAACAAGCATTCTATTTTATCTAATTAATTTCCGAGCCTGAATTTAGCCACAGTATCAAAACACTACAATCGTATCAATAATTTCACTTACACAATAACAGAACAGAATACAAAAAATCCCGAAAAAATATACACGAAACGAAATAAAATGTAAAGAGAACCCACTAAGTGTACGCGCACTCTCTCGTGTGTTCTTCAACGACGTGAAGCACGGCATGTACGGGTTTTTACATCGACAGATCGCCGTTCGAGATAAGATTTATACCGTATAGATTTATTGACATCGATCCGCTGCGAAAGGTGTGTGGATTTTTAATAGCGTTTTGTTTTCGGATTCGGAATCTCAGTCTTCGAATGGTTTATAAATGTTCGTGGCTATATTTTTTTCATTCTGTTTTTTTTTCTTTCGACCGTTTTATAGTTTTCGGCAAGGTCGTTACGTCGTTTTGGGAGGTTTCTGTTTCAGTCACTTTATGATCGTCGGCCCATCTCATTCATGTATACTTTACATTGTACTTATTTCATTTTGTATATACATACATATATATATATATATATATATATATATATATATATATATATATATATATATATATATATATAATTTAAAAGAAGAGGCGGATTAAATTTATAGTTTAATTTTTGTCAGAACATTACTATTCGGGATTACAGTCATCGAAAGATTTCGTACGATGACACGATTTTTATCGGCAGAGTAAGTGATTTTTTTAAATAAAACATTGCTCTCTATATAGAAAAAATATGTGTAGGAGAGAAGAAATGATTACAAAAATATTGTTAGAATAATATCTGTATAATAATTATTTTAATTCAATAAAATATGTGACTGGCAGAAAACGAGAGATTTCAATTGCTTAGAAGTGCTTTCATGAATAAATAATTCTTTCATTTCGAAAACAAGTGCTTGGAACAAAAATGTTCAGTATAATGATTTTTAATGATTTTCGATTGTGGTTTATATTAATTTCGATGACAGTTCCGACATCTTCAAAGCGTTAACAAATAGAAAAATCTGAAGATTTTTCTTGAACTTGATCTTAGCGCTCTGAAATTGATGGTATCGATACCGAAATGCGCATAAGTAGTGTCCAAGAATGAACAGTAATTATTTATTGAACATGTTCGATCAGACAAATAGTATTTTAAAAAAAAATCTGATTGAAAATATTCAATAAATGATTATTAATCATTTTAATTGTTGCTTATGTACATTTCTATCACGATCCTATCATACTCGCGTTGCGTTTATCGCCATAAGTAACAATTGAAAAAACTCAATTATTGAATGCCTTTAATCAGAATAAATTTTGGTATATAGGGCTGAGTATAAATTTCTTTGTGAAAGTGAATTTAGTCACAAGTCCAGAACTATATTATGGAGAGTCTATATTTTAACACTTTGGTTTTTCTACCTGGTTTTTCAATTTATACCAACAGATAATTAAAAAAGTCCTGGCCGATTTTAAATGATTATCCTTACAATGATCTAATTATTGTAACGCTGTTACAAATACACAAAGTCGAAACGTTATGTTGACAATCGTCAATTAAGTATGAAATTAATTTGTTATTAATATATATATATATATATCAGAGGGCTACTCGCTTGCTTTGTACAAAGAACGAATCAGAAAACGACATATAAAACAGTAAGAGATCGATTCACCGACTCTGAAAACATCTAAAGAACACAGAACGAAAGCAAAGAAAAAAAACCCATACACGTACAACAAAACGGAACGACAACCGGTGAAGAGCATAAAAAAAGTAAACATTGTCTTGGAGTTTTCAATGTAATTCGCTTCCATGCAGTTGAACTGTCTATCCGCAAGTCTTTAAAATCACGGTCGGATCGCAGTGTGCCGTGACAAGACAATGATTGTCGCATGTCACCGCACGGGAGGTCCAAGGCGCTAGTGTCCTCGTCGACAACATGGCCGACAAACGATATATATATATATATATATATATATATATATATATATATATATATGTTGCAAATTTTAACATGCTTGACAATCCGCTGCATTTATTGAAGTTGAATGGTCAAGAAGTTGACTAACATTAATCAATATACGAAAGCAAGATGGATGTATTGAGTTGACATTGTTTTATATGAAACTCTTGAATTATAAATCGTTTTATGGAAAAATGAAGCAGAAAGATACGATGAAGCCAAATGGTGTGTTCGGTTTTAAAGACAATACAAACAATTTTCAAAGAATAATTTGTAGTCACATTTCAAAAATTCCTTCTTTTATTCGCTTACTTTAAAGATGATATTGACTCCTTTTTAAAGTTAATTCAGTCTTTTACAGAAAAATTATATAGAGAACAGAGTGTGAATTTACTGAAAAGGGTGTATAGTTTTTTTTAAAATAAGTTTTCTGATTGAAAATGTTTAATAAATAATAGTTGCTCATTCTTGATTGTTGCTTAGGTGTATTTCGATAGTCTTTTTCAGAATGTTGAGGTAGAGATACTTTTTTGTCGTTTGTGGGGTGAGAGACAAATTCATTTGTGAAAACGTAAACTTGTACTAATTTATGAAAACACTGGGTAGGAAAGCTGTAGTATCTGGAGCTTTTCCACCAAGGAAGAGTATCAATGTATGAAAAAACTAAATTCTAATTTGCAAAAAACAATGATTGGCACATAAGATTTTTTTACTGATATATAAAAACACCGGGTAGGAGAGCTGTAGGATCTGGAGCTTTTCCACTAAGAACGAGTATCAATGTATTAAAAAAATGTAATTCTAATTAGTTAAAAAATAATTACTTGTACATAAGATTTTCCTACTAATGTATGAAAGCACCGGATAGGAAAGCTGTAGGATCTGGACCTTTTTCACCAAGGACGTTTATCAATGTACGAAAAACTAAATTCTAATTAGTTAAAAAATAATGACTGTTACATAAAATTTTTCTACTAATGTACGAAAACACCGGGTTGGAGAGCTGTGGGATCTGGAGCTTTTTCACCAAGAACGAGTATCAATGTATGAAAAAACTAAACTCTAATTTGCTAAAAAATAATGACTGGTGTATAAGGTTTTTCTAAGACGAAAACATCACTACATCATTTCTATAATTGACGTAATTCGAAATGAATTTTTCGATCAAACATCTGAAATATCGACATACATAAAATTAACAACCCTGCAGGCATTTGAAAAAAAAACCGTGTGAATCTGAAACAACATGAACCTGACGGTGTTTCTGGTACGAATTAAGAGAACTACATGTTTAAAGTAAACATTTCGTTTTTTTTTTCCGAAACCGACAAGTCAAATATCTAATTCGATTAAATAGACATTCGAAAAAATAACACACACACACACACACACGGTTTGCAGTTATCTGCGGAGACCGCCACTGCCAAACACATGTACGCGCGTATATTATTACACATGCGGTCGTGTCTGTCCGTCCGTCCGTACGTCTTTGTTTCGCAAAACATGTAACATTTCTTAGTGACATGTGTATTGAGATTCATTATGTGTAGATACATCTTGTAATAAACATGAAAACACAGGTTGTATTTTAATGTAAGACGTAGAGAGAGAGTGGTTACGCCTTTTTTGGCTACGGCTGAGTAATTTCCGCGACTAATTTGGATCGTTTGTGAATATGATGCTTGTTTGTGCTTTTGAGGTTGGTCTACGCCCGTTCTGCGGTCGATGTAATTGTGGCACGTCATTTTTATGAACAGGTGCTGCGTCCGCAACACTGATTGATGTGTAAATAACTTGTAATTAGTAAAATTACATGATACAAGACATACACAACGAGGATACATATATATATATATATATATATATATATGATATAATACTTTTTAAATATTTGTTTTATCAAATAAATTTCTTATCATTTAAAATTCTTGGACCCATGCCGATCCATGGCTGTTAAACTTTATATTAATCTTGCTTTAAGCAGAAAACCGAACCAAAAGAAAAACATAACAGTCGCTAGTGAACACTACAATTATCAAATATATTTTTAGTATTGTGGTTAAATTGACATTCGTAAATGAATGCTTTTCTTTCATCTCACAACAAATTCTGATCTAAAAGATTATATAGTTGTTGTTTTGGTAGTTTATCCTTATTTAGATTCAAATCGTGATTATTCAAAAATATTAAAGTATAAAAAAATCTTTTTCTATAACTTGACTCTCTGAAGAAGATCATCGTCATTGAAATACGCATAAGCAACAATCAAAATTTATTAATAATGATTTATAGAACAATAATTAATTATTGAACATTTTTGATCTGAATTTTTTTGAGTTTGCGGAGTGAGTAAAAAATATGTTTATGAAAGAAAAAAAAATTTTATTCTATGCAAAAAAATCTATTCAAAACGCTGAAACAATTTTCGAAAAGCGAAGAAAGAGAATTGCAGAATTCTTCTTTCAACTGCCAGATCTTCCTTAAGAACAATCAACGGTTTTTATTGAAAAAATATTTTCTTTTAACATTCGTGCCTAATTGAAGTGAAAACAGTTTACTAATTGTATTTGGATAAAAGCAAATAGAGTGAGAATACACAGGACAATCAAAAATAATTTCGAACAGATATTCACAAAATGTCTATTTTACAATTTTGCTCTTAAACGCTGATTTTGTCACTTTTTAAATATTTCTTAAGTCATCTAGATTTCACACTGATATCTTTGTCAGAGAATTTATTAAAAATATGAGTAACATTTCAAATACATTTCTGAATTGTTTTCCTGTTGCAATTATTAAAATATTTGGGCGAATACAATGATTATTGACAGAAATACATTAATGAGGTTTACTATGAATATAGTTCGAGTGATTAGGAAAAAAATATAATAAAGAAAAGAACAAAACGCTGAAAATAAATCAATATTAAAACATTTATAGTGACGTAAAGAGTAACGATGGAAAATTCCAATGGGTTTACATTTTTGTTTTAATTGATTTATTCTTTTTTTCTTGATAGTATTCTCGACGTACGCATCTCTTTTTTTCTTGACAGTTTTGTCAATATACGCAAACGTAAAAAAAAGTTTAATTTTTGATAAGAAAAAAACGATTAAGACACTTGAAAATATTCTGGCTGTCATGCGGCATAATTTTGACCCAATTACATTCTTATCTTCCTGATAATAAACGAGTAAATACAGCTTGATATATTTTTTCTTCAGTTTTACTATGTTTTTTTTCTGATTTTATATGTGTTATAACACACAACTTATCTTTAAGATTTCTTCAATATGCTAGAGAGTGTCATCTTTTACAAATGTGTATGTTAAATTTATAAATGTACACTGTAGATAAAGCTGTTTGTTAAATCGTTTCGAATACTGCACGAATATTAATAGAAGCCAAACGAACAGTGAAACATTATACTTGAAAATTGTAAAATGAAAAGTATTCCAAACTCTCTTGACTTGGAGTTTCAATCGATAACAATTCGACACATTTCTTTAATATTTTCTTTTTCAGAGCAATCCGTACGGTTTAAAAGACGGCAGCGGCGGTGCAGACATGTCAGCATGGACGAGCGCTAGTTTACAACCCACCACTGGTTATTACCCGTACGACCCGACACTCGCCGCCTATGGGTAAGTGTGTTTTGTATGTCGTTTTTACCGTACGTATAAAATCTACATCGAACACTGTGACTGTACGGACGTGTACAGAGGTCGAAATGTTAATCCGAATTAAATAATTTGTCATGAGAGGATTAACTGTTTATTCATGAAATACCGAAACTAACGATATTTCACATTTATGGTACTTTCATAGACATATACTTTCATACTTTTGTAAGTACTCTGTGTATACATGTAAAAAAGTTCTTTATTTGTAAAAGCATGGAGTCAACTTCCACTTTTTTACTATTCTTCTTACTACCACTACCATATATATATATATATATATATATATATATATATATATATATATATATATATATATATATATGTATATATATATATATATATATCATAAATTACAATAAACCTTGTTCCTTGTGACTGAATTCACATTCAAAAATGATTTTTTCACTACCTCCATAAATCAAAAATGTTCCACCTTTGATTATTGGTCACTTCTGACTGTTACTTATTTTCATTTCGATGTCTACTTTAGCATTCTCAGAGCGCTAAGGTACTGAAAAATCTTTTTTTTTCTAATAAATAAAATTTCCATTTATAAAAATCACACATTTCGTTTAAACAGTGGCTAAATGATGAAGCTTCTCAGAGCTCTACATATTTAAAAAATATCTATGGAATGATTTTATTTATGTATAAGGGACTAAGATAACAATATTTTATATTTTTGTACATTGTCATTATAAAGATGATAGCATCGCCATCATAATGTGCATTCATACAAAATGTACCAAAATATAGAATGTTTTTAAATGTCAAGATTGACACTTCAAAATCATAAAACGATCAGAAAATATTTTAATTTAAAACAGAGTTAAGATTTATTGAATTAAAAGTACCGAATTATTTTTTACACGTAATATTTTCGATTTGTGGGAAATTAATTTGGAAAGTAGATCTCAGGTTTTACTATTACTCATATATGTATAGATAATATTTTATAAATAATAAAATGTGTGTGGAAACCTAATAGATTTTCATCGATAAAAATCAATTGACTGATATAAAATCGTTATGAAAAAAGCGGGTTGTTTTAATTATGTATTTAAATATGATGAAATGTTTCTCTAAAATAATAATTGCTTATTTATCGAACATTCCTTGTAATTCATCGGGTGGGAATAATTCATTTGTGAGAAAGGAACAAATGTCTCCATACAATAAAATTTGTAATTGCTACCGATTATCTACAAAGAAAGATTAACATGCTTATATGAGAAAGTAGAATAACACTTGAAATAAAAAATATCTGTTTTTCATTGATCTAGCTTTTAGAACGACAATTAACTAATATGTGAATAAATAGATAGTAGACTGATTTTTAAAAAAAACAACTTCAAATATCGACAGTTTTCTATTGCTTTGACATGGATTTTTGAAAAGAAAATATTAATTGCAAATATTATCGAGTTAAAAAATGAATTAAAAGCCCTGAAATTAGATTTTTTCGTTGTTGTTTTCTAATAAGCAGTGACTATTGTAAAACTTCGTGACAAAAATAGCTCTGGGCCTATCCAAAACTGTTAGTAAGCATATAATTATTATAATCACAATAATACATAGAATAATTGGAAATGTGTTCGAGTATTTTTCAAGAAATTGAAAGAAAAATGCTCGTGTTTGTGCACTGTTCTCCAGGAAGTGATATATCATCACATGAACAACGAGCACAATTAAAATCCAATCAAAAAATACAAATTATCAGTTGGAAGCAATTAAGAATTCAATCACCTCACTATCGCTCATTAATATATAATTTAATTAATACATTTTATTGCTCTTTACATACACCGTAATAAAAACATTTTATATAAACAGAACCTATCTGGCAATACACAAAACAGATCGAAAAAAGCGAGTAAAACGACCGAAGTTTATATCCGTATATGTAAACGATTCGAAACGTTCGGACATGAGTGAACGATAACTAATTATGACAATTTCACGCCCTTATAACCAATGACAGATTCAATTTGCAATCAACTTGTTGTTTATGATGATTTATACGTGTTTAATATTGGTGATATCTTAATGACTGGCTGTCAGTGTTAATGCTTTCCGGTTGATAAGCAAAAATAATTGGAATATCAATTCTAAACAAATTTCTGATAAAGAGAATGTGTATGAAATTTACAAGAAACCTGTAATCGCATCGAATGTACAGGCCGTAAGTGGTCTTTCGATTTTTTTTTCTCGTCTATACAGAACATGTAACGATTTTAGTTAAGGCCTTGTATGGAGTTTCCTTTGCAGAAAAAAAACATGACATGGTAACGACTAAGTAATTATTTATTATGAAGTTCATGCCTATATACTGGTTTATATATATATATATACATATATGTATTTTATATATATATATATATATATATATATATATATATATATATACAAAATGTTTATAAATTGACTTAACTTACATGTGTAAAATTTAACTTCCTGTTTAGATACTAAGTAAAAGCAAGTATTTTAGTAAAATGCCTTTTATATTGTCACTAATTTATTTCTATGACTTGTCTGAAATACACATCTTTTTTATAAACAGTTATTATTGGTATTATTGAGAATATTTGGAATTTTTAAAAAGTTCATTTACTGTAAACAATGTATGTGGTGTCAGTAGAGTAGACAATTTTGAAATTAGGCTTATTGACTTTCCATTGGAGCGAGAGGGTAAAATTAAGTGGTACATTGTTAGTTGTTCATGAGCATTTAGTAAACATGGAGCAACGGTCCAGTGTACATCGAGCATTCGCTGTGAAATCATTTTACAAAAATGGCGATTCTGTTACAACTGTACAACGGTTGTTTCTCAAAGATTATAACATTCTGTGTCGTGGAAGGTACTGACCGCTCGTGCCATCAACTTATGAGTTCAGAAGTTTGAAGAAACTAGTTTCTGATTGAATTTGAATCATCTTAGAGTTTAGAAGAACACTAAGAACATCAGAAGACATTTAGTTAATTAAAGTTACTATAACGTGTAGCCCACAATATTTCTGAGGTAAAAATTAATTCAATTTCCACAAATTACATGGTTCTAGCAAGAAGAAGCAACAAATCATATCGTTAGAGTGTCCATGGCTGGTGTAAGAGCGCTATTTTAAAACCATATAATTTCTAAAAATTGAGATATTGTTTGGCCAGTAAGATCTATAGATTTGACATAGTGTAATTATTTTCTTTGGGGTTATCTAAATAGCAAGATGTATATTGATTGTCCACACACTATCCTTGAATTTAAATTAAAAATCCAAGAAGAAATTGCAATGATTCCACTAGATATGTTAAAACTCCTAATGGAACATTTCTGAATATTATTTTTACAGGAATGCGTGCTCCAAAATGGTGCTCACCTACCAAGAGTTATGTTTAAAAAATAAAATGGCTCGATATACCTAACAAGAATATGAAAGCAAAATTATGTAAAAATAAAAATTCATTTAGTTATTGCGTTCTGAAATTTTCCCATTCCTCTGGCGCATCTTGTATATTTGAAATTTTCATAAAAAATAAAATTCAGTTAATGATTAAGACAAGTCTGAATAAATACTGAGTCAGTACCTCACAAATAATAATTGATTTTTTAATAAACTAATTATATTTTGGAACTCTGAAGATGATACCATCATCACATCAATCAATAATGATTTATTGTACATTTTTGACTAGAAAACGTTTTCATGGTTTGCGGGATTGAAAAAAGAATTCATTCGTGAAAATAATAATTTGAAATAATAACTGTTCATAAAATTTGCTTCACATTATTTCAGTTATTCTAGTGTGTTAATTAACGACTAATTTGTTTTAAAATTTGCATTTATTCTCGAATTACTCAAATTTAATGCATGGAACATATTATTTTTTTATAATATTTTTTTTTTAAATAATTCCTTAATTCATACGTACATATTTATTAATTTACATTCTGATTTATTTTTATTCCAATTAACACATAATTTGTATGTATTTTTCAGCGAAAATAAAATATGGAAATTATTTAAAAAGTAAATATATTTTACATAAATAACAAACATTAAAATATTCAACCTTTATTTAACTAATTCGTGATTGTAATTTTTAATTAAAATATTCATATATTGAACGAGTTTAGTTCAAATGTGAATTTTTTAGAGTGAAAAATGATATATAATTTAAAGTGAAGTACTGACTGATTTTATTTGATTAAAAAATCAGATTGTTCAAATCTAATTAAAAAAGTAGAGTATATGGCAATAAAAAAGTAGAGTATATGGTAATCATATAATCCTACAAGATAGTATTATCAAATGATTGAAATGAAAATAAAATTGGAAGATTTTTGATCAAACATTTTTTTATAGCTTGGAGACGAAAAACGAAATCATTTCTGAATTTAGCCAAGCTCAATGTTAAACCTGTATTGTTATTTAAATTCGCAATAATTATGCAATTATTACATTGAATATTGGATATTTTTGTAACTGAATGCGTTAAAATGATGCCAACGTTATCAAAATGCTTATAGGAAAAAATCAAAAATGATCAGTAATCAATTATTGAATATTAGTAAACAGAAAAGTTTTACTGTGGGTGAAGTTTTGAAAAAAGATTTACTTGTAAAAGTGATTTTTCGTTAACTTAACGTTTTGAGGATGATGACCTTCCCATTGAAGTGCACATGAGCGACAATCGAAAATAATTAATAGTCATTTATTGAATATTTTTGATTAAAAAATGAATGAAAGAAAATTCATTTGTGAAAATGAGTTCAGCTTGTATCAAACTTATATTTTGAATTCTTTATATTATTGATATAATTGGTAAACTTATGATAATTTTATAATCAAAACTGAACATGAAATAGAAACAAGACAAAGTAAGGTGTTTACCTTCTTGATGTATAAAAACTCTAGAAAAAAAATGTTTGAAGCAGTTGAGGAAAAACATCTAACCAAGTTCAAAATAAAAAAATGTCTACAATTGATAAATTTTGATCTCTTTTTAGTAATATCAGGAAACTGAATATTTTGAGAACAGTGCTATCAACTTAGGAGCAACAAGATACAGGGAAAGATTTTTCTAAACTTTATTTCTCTGAAGATGATGATCAGTATTAATATCTGAATACATACGAACAAGACTCGAAATAATGAATAATCATTTATAGAATATTTTTGATTTAAAATCTTTCATAAGTATATGGTGTGAGAAAAAAATATGAAAATCTGCAAAATAAATCTCTTTTCAATACCGGCCAGATAATAATGAAATTGATATAAAAATTCGTATAAGCAAAAATTAAAATTACACATAATCAATTACTAACGTTTTCAATTAGAAAATTTATTTGCAAGATTGAATTTATAGATTTTATTATATTTTTATAAAATAAATCAGTCGTGTAGAATCTATGGTCGCGGACAAAATCCTTGAGTGGCCCGTGTTTTATAACGATAAATTAAATATTGAATGTCAAGTATAATACAATGCTTCTTCTTTGTTTATGTTTTATTACAAATTTCAATTGTTTATACTGAACTAAATGAATAAAAATATATTATGTACCAATAAATACCTCCATACACAAGATAAATAGGCATAATGTTTAATATAAAAGACGGTAATGACCCGAACTGTCGACGCACCTCTAAACCTTAAATATCTATTTAATATTTTATATAAAAACATTCCGACTTGCGGTAATTTTCCAGGACAAAATCTGATCAGTTGACCAACAAACATACCCTCATGTCTATTTCACACCATCCTCAATCTAAAATCTCCTTCCTTAACAAATCAAACGCACACCAAGAATCATAACGTGTGTAATCTAAAAAGAATGTCACCAATGTCTTATATAACGTATTATTATACACTGATCATCATTTAATTATTGTAACCATCCTTGATAATTACCATTTGTTTTAAAGACCATTACTTTATTCTCCGGTTTCTCATTACATCATTGCTGTTATCTCGAACTGATAACCATCTAGTTGTTGTGGCATGTTTGAATGGCATTGCATGTGTGCACAGGTACACATTGACATTTATTAATGTACATATATATATATATATATATATATATATATATATATAATTGTGTATACCATTACATATCGTGATTATGTGTCACC
The DNA here is from genome assembly GCA_034766995.1 of Acanthacorydalis orientalis. Classification (NCBI taxonomy): domain Eukaryota; kingdom Metazoa; phylum Arthropoda; class Insecta; order Megaloptera; family Corydalidae; genus Acanthacorydalis; species Acanthacorydalis orientalis. The sequence continues at coordinate 4,099,060 of CM068316.1, read as the reverse complement.
ATTTATCCTAGATATATTATTTTATATTATTTATCATATAAAATGGTAGAACTATTAGATACGCCATATAAAAACATTTGACAATCTTTATATCTAGGCGCTTCCATTGCTGCCTGCGATCGTTCTCGTTTAATCAGGTCAACCGAGCGTTATATTCATTCACAAGCTTTGACTCGTTTAATGAGTAATAAAAAAAAAACAATCGTTTGGAATTAAATAGGTACGCATTTTGGTATAGAAAATGTACTCTATTCAAAACTTGAATTCACAATATGTAAACAAAAAACGGAGCGTGATCGTCGTGTGATCAGAGATATTCGAATGTGATTGATGGGGAAAAAATTAAAAACGTGTAAGCTTACTCTTACGCTTCTAAATTAATGATTTGATTGCATCGTTTGCGTTTATAACGTTTTAATATTAATAATTTTACAAAAAATATTAATCTGAAATAAGTGATTCATTTGATATTGATACATTCTTTTACTATGACTCAGAAAAGTGATGGTCAACTTTGAGTCGGCATTGTACGTCAAACTTGAAAACATTAAAAAACAAAACTAGCCTCAGTTGCGAAAATTGTATATTTGGGATTAAATTAAAGCAGTAATGTAATATTTCTGATTGTAATTTGCATTTAAAGTTATGTTTGTTGTGTTTAAGGTCACTTTTTGAATTGTTTCTTCCACTATCGGTTTTCGTCTATCGACCTTTTCAGATGAATACCAACTGAAAATGTGATAGAAATGTTAATGTATGGAAAATTTCCAAAATTCTGCAGTATGGGTCTTCATTTTTGCGGTTAAAAATTGCATGTTTAAAGATGTTTTTCTCAACAACTTACACAGGAACCCGTCCCGAATTTGGCTTTATTACATTCAATAAGTCTTAATTAACAAAAGTGTTTGTTTCATGTCTTTTTTAAGGATTGTCCATAGCCTTAGAGCCATTTAAACAGCAGTTTGGACACATAATACATATATGGATGTTTGGAAAAGTAATATGAATTACCCGATATATATATATATATAATTTTCTAATGATGGTACATACTAACTATAGATTATTAACATAAAAGTTTAGAAAAAACGGCAATGAAACCCAGTATTGTCTCGCGAGCCGCACAGAGTAGCTTTGGGAGCCGCAGTGTGCCCACTCTTGGTATATACCGTTAAATATGATGTAAAGTTATTAAGATTTATCGACTTTTCCGTTTCTGTTTACAAAAAAGTCTGAAAAACATTGTTGATAACATTTCTTACTTTATTCTACAGGAAATTGCTGTCGAGCCAAACACATATGTAGAAAGAGTGAAAAAAATTAATTAAATACTATCTGATGCAAGTACATAAAACCGTCCCGTCGTCGTCTCAACAATAAAACGAATCGAACTGAAAAAAAGCAAACGTCGTCGACGAATATGACACGAACGACAATCAGCCACCGCAAATCTGTTTATCGATCATTAGAAAGAAAGTATTTACATGTTTACTGAATACGAACACAGTTTATTTGATAGAGAACATTGCTGCAACGAAAGTTGTATATCGTGTGAAAAAATCGTCACGACTTGTATTACTCGTAATTTATATAATGACAAGTAGTTATTTAGATCGAAAATGTTGATAGGCACTCTGTACGTATGTGTGTGCATATGTACGAACATAATTATATTGTGATTTGTGTGGATGGATGTGTTTTTCTTTTCTATTCATTATTATGATTATTATTATAAATAAATTTATTAGTCGTTTTATTGTACACGCATTTTTCTGCGCTTTGTTTTCGATTTGTTTCTATGGTTTTATGAATATATATATATATATATATATATATATATATATATATATATATATATATATATATATATATATATATATATGTATATTCATACAACCATATACAGTGTCCTTCATGAAATGCGATAAACTGATTCCTGGAAACAGTCATGTAAAGTAAACTAACTTTTACATGGACTTTCAAATAGATACGCGTTCTAAAATACAACATAACTGTCTAAAATTCAGAAAAAATGCATGATTAATTGATTTTTGAGCCGATTAATACATTATCATTTCAATTTAATCAGATAATCCAAGTAATATGGATAAATGTTGTCCTAGAATTTGTCTTCATGTAGGATTAGCTGCAAGTCTTCCCTGCGACCGGTTTTGGCACGTGTGCTATCTACAGATAGACTCAGAGATAAAGACTCAAAATCGACTTGAATCTTCAAAATTTGTCTAAATGTGACACACGTGTCGAACCCAGAATAATTCGAATAGATACGCGTTCTAAAATGTAATATAACTATCTAAAATTTGGAACAGTGTATGATTAATTGATTTTTGAGTCGATTAGTATATTATTATTTCAATTTAATCAGATGAAACAAGCAATATGGATAAATTTTATCCTGGATAGTCTGGGAGCTAGTGACGAATTTACTTACGTCATCGAATTACTCACGACACTTTCTTACCGTTTGTGCGTATCGTGACAACAAAAGAAATGCAAGTCTGGCAGCCCGGATAGGGGGATTTTCGGGCCGGGGCCCGCTCAAAGTTGTCATTTTGGACAATCGAATAAGTTTTGAACCCTTGTCGAATAATTGTTTATATAGTGTACTTTAAGAAAAACAAGTCTGGCAGCTCCTATCCGGGGGAAAGTTGGTCTCGCAAGGGGTTGAACATGTCAAAACTGGGCATGAACTTTAGGTAAATTTTGAAGATTCAGATGGATCGAGTCTTGAAAATCTGTCTGAAGATAGAATAAGTTGTGGAGAATAGACTTACAGTTGATCTTAAAGGAAAAAGACCTCCAGGACAACGTACCAACCGGATCATAGATATAAAATATTACATTTATAGTTATAATATGGATAAAGTAATGTTTCTTGTTCTTAAGATCATTATTTTTTCTTTTCGATGCCGGTTTCGTCTTGTGGCAGGTTTAGGATCAGGTCAGGGAATTTATGTCTCGTTTGGTCAGATCAGGTCAGCTGAGATTTGGTTAGACTAATCCAGTCAAATGTGGTCAGACATGATCAGATCCTGTTAGGTCTAGTTAGAACAGGCCTGATTGGATCTAGTTAAGTTAGGTTAGTCAGATCAGGCTTGTTTCGAAGAATGATTACGAAAAAATACGCTTTCAACGAATTGTTAGTTCAAGGAATTATATTTTTGATTAATATTATTTTTGAAGATTTTTTCTAAGAAAAATTGTTTGTCTGGTCAGGTATGATTCAGATCCTGTTAAGCCTGGTCAGGATAGGCCTGATTAAGTCTACTTAGGTTAGGTTATGTCAGATTGGGCTTGTTTCTAAGAATGATTACGAAAAAAATACACTGTCAAAGAGTTATTAGTTCAAGAAATTATATTTTTGATTAATATTATTTTTGAGAATTTTTACTTTAAAAAAAAAACATGTTTTACAGAATTGTTGGTCTGGTCAGATCCTGTTAGGTCTGGTCAGAACAGGCCTGATTAGGTCTATTTAGGTTAGGTTAAGTCAGATCAGGCTTGTTTCGAAGAATGACTACGAAAAAAGATACACTCTCAAAGAATCTTAATTCGAGGAATTATATTTTTGACTAATATCATTTTTGAAGATTTTTTCTCTAAAAAAATATGTTTCGAAGAACTGTTTTCAAGGAATTATCTCGCAGTCATCGTGCACATCAACAAACTATGAATTGTGTTGCGAAATGTACAAGTTTTTATAAATATCATGACAATAAAAAACAAAAACTATTTCTCTAGAACTACTTAACTAAGATAATTGACACTTGGCGCGATATAGAATTCTGATTATCGATAAAATAATAAATTTCAACAGTCGAAAATTTTAAATTTGTTGAATAGGACTGTCTATTATATATATATATATATATATATATATATATATATATATATATATATATATATATAATACACGTATACAGAAAATATGAATATATTTTTCGTATTTGACACATTCCATAAAAAAGTGTATAAATTAAAAATTTTTTCAAGCGCATTCATTAAATAAAATACTCGTGAAACTAATAATTCAACTTTAATATTTAATTATTGATAAATTATTCCAAGAAGTGAACGACGCTCAATCAATAAAAATGCAAAGCATATGTATATATATATATATGTATACAGAGTGTAGTATTTATGAGAGACTAATTAAAGCGTACATTTTCGAATCGTGTCGTTGTAAGAATGTAATACGATATCTAGAAATTAGCCGTTTATCGAGAAATACGTTTTCGGAATTGAAATAATCTGTTTTGTTTATAATATTCAGTTTTAATTGCCTGTGTTACAGTTATTCACGGCGAATCACCTTCAGAATTATTGGAGTCAATGTAAAAACGTTTTACACCTGTCTTGTAAACAAGTCGACATTTTCGGAGATCCGATCACTCAATTCACTATCAAAATGCTTTAGATAACTTCACACATGTTTTTACAAAAGATACACACGTATATATATATATATATATATATATATATATATATATGTCTTTTATGTTTGTAAATATTTGTCAAAAAGTGACTTGCATATTCGCTAATTACGTTTATTTCTTTCTATATATATAAAGTAGTATTTAGTCACAAAAAACTAAAAGGTTGCAAAAAACAATCTATTGCTATGTTTATATAGACATACTAACTCACATACACGTACACACACACACACACACACATATATATATATATATATATATAACGATTACGTTGCAATATATCTGATAATAATTATATAGGTATAATGGGTCTTAAAAATATGATAATTGTTTCATTCGGTTGCATGTACAGGCTTATAATTGAGAAGTGAGTGAGCGCAGCGAGCCCGGGGGTTGGTTAGCGAAACGACCAGTAGTTTAGATAGATTATTATACGTGTTAGATATGTTTCAATACTAGATTTTCTAGTAATAGTATTTTTCTGTATGTGTAGTTTTTAAAATTAATGTTATATTTTTGTATAATGTACATATAATAAAATTAATGTAAAGACTATATACAAATTAATAAACCATGCATGTAAAAAATATACAATGCAAATAGGACTGAAATTTAAATATTAATTTAAATAGATATAACAGCTTAAAATATAATAAGAACCGACAGGCGTGCAGCATAATTATACTGCTCTATTACACATTTCTTATTTGCTGTATTAGAAAACAAGACATAAATGTACTTTGTAAATCACCTAATCAATGTAATATAGAATGTCGAACCAGGTCCTTACATATACACTTATTAATTGACATTTATTAATATATATATATATATATATATATATATATATATATATATCCCAATAATATAGCCATAAATTATCTCAAAAAGTATCTAAAAACGATATGAAAATATCCATCATTTTATTTAATACCTAAGCAGATTCCAGGCTTTAATTAACACAAATTTGCAAATTTGTTACTGATCTTATCTATCTTACTGATCTTTTTTCAAGTTCATTTTGTTTTCATAAAAGTACTCATGGAATTTAATGGTTTGCTTCATAATATTATAGTGGTTTGTTTTTAAAGACTAAGATTTATGGATTTTATTAATTATTTATTCTTTTTTCATGAAAATTAAATAAAATACTTATCAATAGTAAGTATTGTACGAGTGGAAGTTAAAAAATTAAAGACATTTAAGATATAACAAAGTCTTATTCTACATACAGGATTTTCATTCAAACCCCTTTTTTCTACAAAATCCTTTTAATTTTTATGCACTTAGTCTAATATTTAAAGATCTTCTAGATTTCGTCCTGAAAGTAAAATTTCTGTTTCTTGCCGAGACATTCTTGTACCGAGCCAGAAATAAAATTTTATCCTCCCAACTCTTCCATTAATAGTTGTAAAAGGCGGTAATCAGTACTAACTGAGATTATATACGAGTACCACTCGTAGTAGGTGGTCCAAGAGCTCAACTCGTAGGCATTAAATACATTGATATGTTTTATCAACTGTGCGCGAATCTAATCCTCTGACAGTTTACCACACTTGTTTAACTTGATTTTGAAAGTCAATTCCCAACATAAAATCAACAACACACCACACATACATCTCAACGAGATCTAAAAAAACACATTGATACTTTTTATTAGTCATGCGAAGTCGAATATTGTCCTGGAGTAGATTTGCACACTTCAATAGTTTGCTACATTTATTAAGTTTGATTTTTGGTGTCAATTCTCAAGATCAGACAATCAACAACACACTACATCTGTCATCTGATCGAGATCTTGAATCTATTGATTTATTTTATTAACCATGTAAGAAATACGGCGCAAAAGATCAAAAAAATTCTTCTAGGACGAAATCTAGAAGCTCATTGAATTTCGAACTAAGTGCATAGAAGTTAGAATAGATTACTTAGAAAAAAGATATTAATAAAACGCCTGTATGTATGATGCTAGTTTTAATTTATTAACCCTTTGCACTCACGAGGCCGTCTGTACTGTCCAGGTACTTAAAGGTGTTCTATTCCTACGACCAGTGTCACTGCCCATATTTCCGATAAAAGCTTTATAATTTAAAGCTTATTTACAGATCCATCAATCTAACAAACTGTCAATATTTTTTCAGTCATTAATCTAAACGAAACTCATAAATTAAAAAATAAAAACACTTTGGAGTTGATTACGAACGTATTATAGCCAAATTGCTTGGAAGTGTAAAAGGTTACATGACATTTAGAATTTTTGACTTGCACTCACATTTTTTTATTTATTTACTGTTTACATAACTTGTTCTATACTTTTTTTGAAAAGAACCGATCAGGTAACGAATGAAACATTAATTTATATTTGTAGAAAAACAATTCACATAAACAAATTGATAACAGAATACACAAACATAAGAAACAATTAATACAGTGAGATCATTTCGTTTCTGAGAACGCCAGTGACGTTTCCAAAACTTTAACAAGTCACTTTCAAGTCTGTGCCTCGAGTTGTTACGAATCATATTCAATAAAAATCACACACAGAGATCCAATTCAATTGAGACGTTCGTGCCATTACAGTTTTAATAATATAATAAAGCGTACGACGTACGAAATTAAGAATTCTGTGCATGTGTCACAATACATCATAGTTTTGGGTGTACGCGTGTATCGTACACACATTGTGTTATAATTTTATATATATATATATATATATATATATATATATATATTTGACTGTATTTATGCATGTATGAGTAGATGTGTGACCACATCGTTTGCAGATGTCGCCACAGGCTGTCCGTCCAGGCTGCTAAACGATCTAGTTTGTATACGACAGACAGGTGTTAATGAGCCACTATTTTTAAAACAATTTGAATAATTTAATTCGCGACAAGCCCATTACACGTTGTTTAATGTATCCGTTGTACGATAACGAATCCCTCGTCGAATTATGCATATATATATATATATATATATATATATATATATATATATATATATATATATATATAATAACGATTTTGTGTGTGTGTCTACATAATATATTTTTCGTTAGAATCGTTGGAATTCGAGAATTCGAGTCGAAAGATAAGATATCTCTTACTGTATTACAGTTCACAGTTGTATAACGTAATTGCTGAGAAAGCGAACATGAGTTTCAGAAATTTGTTTTTAATTAATATTATTGAATTAAATTTGAATAAAATAATGATTTCGTACTAGAAAAGCAGATGTATGTAGCGTGCATAGCACATATTTTTGTAATGTGATATATATATATATATATATTAACTATACAAATAATATATCTTAGTTTCAATCTGCGTTAAACAAACTTCCTTAAAACATTAAAATTGTACTGATAAGTCGTTTTGTATGAAGTGTTTTTGTATAAAGACATTTATCATTTTTATTATTCGATAAATATGGTTAGTGTTTGAGGTAATTCATAAAATTTATTGTTATTATTCGTGTAATTACAAAATACTGTCTGTTTTTTGAAACGTTATCGTTGATATAATGAGTAGATAGGCATTAGGAAGTATGGATTTTCATACAAGTTCCTTTTCAAGAAAAATATTAGTAAGACATTCGAAGAATTCGTTGAGTTGCGATAGACAATATATTTTTGAAGACTGTGGTTATTTGAACAAATTAATTTTTCATTCATTGCACAATCTAGAAAAAAAATCATCCAAAACCCTTCAATAATTGATTATTGTTTATTTTATTTTTTTTTTTTTTGTTTCTAATGAGAATTGCGATAGCGACCGAATCGTCCTTTACCATAGAACATTAAGACAAACAAGACCCTTATTTTTTTAGTACCTTTTTGATTAAGAAAAGTGCAGTGAATGGAATGGGTGAAAAAATGATTCCCTAGAACATCAAGTTGCCGAAAAATCTTATTATATACATAAGCAGGCTGAAAAATATATAGAAATTCACTTTTATACATCATAGTTATTTTTCTATCTTTCACTGATAAATTATTTTCTCATCTCACAAAACCACAAATAAATTTTCGATGAAAAATGTTCAACAAATCATTATTTGATCATAATTCATTGATAAGTATAGACATTTCAATCGCAGTGCTATCATCTTCAGAGCGTCAAGGTACTGAAAATCTTCCATCTTGTTCTATTCAAATTACATGCCCTCTTAAAAGCTCTCTATTAGCAATCACTTCTTTCTGTTAACGATGCACACCCAATACACAAATTAACCCACATCCGATGAGTTTTCAATTGGAAAAAGTGATCCTGTTGTTCTAAAATTTACAAAGACAATCCGATTTTCAAGAATGAACATACAGCGAGACGTTCTTTCGTAAAGAATTCAACATCAGCTGATTGAACTTGTGCGTGCGCACCGTCGCAGAAGCCACAGAACCGACTGAACTGGCTCGCACGCCGATTGTCCCCGTGTATGTTGAAATCTCCGGGCGGTCGTATTTTATACCCTTGCTGATTTATTGTGACACATCGGTTTGGCGTTAAATGGCAAATATTTGAATAATCTCATGAATATAAACATTATAAACATATATATGTACGTACATGGATACATTCTCTCATATTATACCTACATATATATATATATATATATATATATATATATATATATATATATATATATATATATATATATATATATAAGGATATAAATTTATGAAACATATAGATATTTAATGTACAGTTTGTGAACTATTATTGTTTTCCAATTGATTTATGGTACTTGTATTTGTTTTCAAATAATTTCATCTCTTTTTCAATTACATATAACATTTTAATCTGGATTTTAATTTATTCTTTTATATATATATATATATATATATATATATATATATATATATATATGTATGTATATTTATATTCTGATATTAATTTATATTAAAAACCTTTATTGTGAATGTACGTTCTGAATAAAATAACGATAATGAAACGCTTGGATATTAATTATATCATTCATTAAAACCGTGAATAAATTTTAAATAAATTACATTAAAATAAATTTAAGTGTTATTCGTAGTGAATGTTTGAAAATCGATATTTATTATTAAGCAGAATTAAAATAATTTTATTTAAATAGATTACAACGAAATGCTCTTTCGTTGTTAATAGAGCATTTTTGTAATAATTTTCAATCAGAATATTTTTTTATAATTATTTTCAGTCCTGAATTTTCAAAATTCAGTCTTATCAATAACTGAGATTAAAATGTATAACATATAAATTTTTATTTAAAAGTGCCGGTTGCTTTCCAGGTTTGAATTTTTACTTATATTTCATAATAAAATGTTAGATCTTAACACCGCTCCTACATATCGGAATCATTAAATTTTCCAGTAAATAGTTTAAATAGTCCAGAAAAAAAGTTCCTATCGATAACCTTGACACAAGATTTACTCTTGTTGTAACCAGACATATTCACCGTTATTATAATCCTATAACTGTGAAATCATACTGGAATTCAAAAGATTATTTTCAAATCTACAAATCGTAAAAAAACTGTTTTTAATCCTCATTTGATAATTTCTTTCTTTACAATCTGCCAGTATGGGTGATAAAAAATTATATTTTTATACATATGTTGCAGTGCATGATATTTATGCATCTGATATAGAAATAATTATGAATTATTTATCATTAACAACAATAAAAATCTTTTGTAAATTACATAATAAAATGGTGTAAATGAATAACATGCATACAAATTGTTACACTTATTTTAATATGATTGCTTTTAGTTGTGAGAAGTTCTTGTGAACATCAAACAAAGAGCAGTAAAATGTTTAAACGTTTAATTAATGTTAATATATATATATTTATATATATATATATATATATATATATATATATATATATATATATATATGTAGAGAAAGAGAGACAGACAAATATGCTAACAACCTTTATCCGAATAATTGAAAAATAAATTTTGACGAAATACCATACTGGTATTATTATATGTTTTAGTGATGAAATTTGAACATTTGTAGTTTTTTGTATCGATTTATAAAAAATATATAAACTTTTCATTAAAACAAAAAATACTGAGAAATATTTTTATAAAATGTACCTAATTTTTTCAACTTACCTATTTTTTTAAGTGTAGAGTTGTAAAGATATTTGAGTGTTTGGTAAAAAATTATGAATAAAATAAGTGTAGTATCCTTAAGTACTGTATAACTAACTACAGTATCTCACGATAATTAAGAAGACAATATTTGTAGCAATATCATTTTTGGAACTGTGGCTAAATATTATTTTTATTTATTTAAATTTTAAGTTCGATTTTTCGTTGCTTCAATGGTCTAAAGATGCTTGGATTGTCATCTAAATGGAGATAAACAGTAATCAAACCAATCAATCATCAATTAGTCTCTAGAAGATTTTTGGATGAAAAATTTGTGTGGTTTATGGAGGTAAAGAAAATTTAGATGGTAAGGTTGAGTTTAGCTACAATACTAAAGTATAATTGTAAATATTCGGATTTATGAAAAGATCCCAAAATATTCCTCAAGCAAGTAAAATTAAAGCTGATATTTTTTAAAGTGATTAAATATAAAGTAGAAAATTTGTTATTTAGGTTTGCTAAAATTTCCAAATTTTACTCTCTGGCGATTAAATGTATCGTTTATCAAACAAATTTTGACCATTCCAGTTTCTATTTTAATATTGTTTAATCGTTTTTCAAACTATATCGAATCGAATCTCTTTATATGTTTTTTTAATGAAAAATTACTTATTTTACAAGCTCCGATTTTATCTTATGACATAATCGTGCTGTAATAACTACTCGGTTACTACCCTCTTTTTGATATTTCAAACAGTAAAACGTGATTTATTGCCAGGTATTCAGTACAGAAATATTCGTCGACATAAAAGTATTTCGTTGATAACAGTTAGCAGTAAAATCAAATAAAATGAAAATGACTAGCATACTAATGTACGAATTTTTATGATTGGCGGTGAATAAATATGAAATAAAATTCAATTTGAAATGCATTCACCTTCGCTAGAGGCAATAAGATGAAGTTGAAATCCTTGCACGATAAAAGACCATAAACATATTTTATACAAAATACAAAAACAATAGCTGTTCGTCAACAAACAGCGAGTGATACATTTCCATGTTGTGAAGAAATAGAACAAGGCCACCGCATCCTGTGAACTCGTCGTCGTACACACACACACACACACAAATATGGAACACATAGTAAACACGGGCATCCTTTTTATTGATTGGCTCGCAGTCTACGCAGGTGGGATTCGATCCGACGCCGCTACCATGCCGACAACGTCGGTTGCTTGGCCACCGACGAAACGGCGTCGCCTTCACATCGCCATCTTTGTTACGCGCGTCACGGTCGCGAGCTCCTTATTGGTGTAGTTTTTCTCGGTCGTCCAATTTCAATGCCGTACGGAATTCAGTCTTTCAACGAAACGTTACGGGTTTGTATTCCGGTGAATGCTCGCTCGTACTCGTTTCAGTGTTCGATACGATCGAATTATATTAGAATGAATACTGGTGATTACAAATTGTCAAACACTCTCTCACAAATTGTCAAACACTCACTCAATGATTCCACTAAGCATGTTAACTTCTAATGGAACATTTCCGAATATGATTATTACGGGATACAGGAGGAATGCGTGCTCCAAAACGGTGCTCACCTACCAAGAGTTATGTTTAAAAAATAAAATGGCTCGATATACCTAACAAAAATATAAAAGAAAAGAAGCAGGCCCCAAATTTTACAGCGTGTGATTATTTTATTTGGAGTTATCTAAAGAGGAAAATGGATATAGATCATTCACACATTATTATCCCTGAACTTAAATTAAAAAGCCAAGAAGCACTTGCGTCGATTCCATCAGACATGTTAAGAACACGTAATGGAAAATATCCGAATAAGTTTGCAGGAACGCATACACCGAAATGGTGTTCATCTATCAAGCGTTATTTTTAGAAAATAAAATGACTGGTTGTAAACTTAACAAAAATATGCAAACAAAAGTACGTAAAAATAAAAATTCATTTAATTATTGGATTTTGAAAATTTCCCGTTCCTCTGGCAACACTTTGTATACAAAATGTATCATTGTGTAAATAGAACAATTATTAATATGCAAATAGGTTCCAGTTAAGTCCTGGACTGATTAATAATAGAATGAATGTATATATATATATATATATACATCTGTAAAAGTATAGTAAAATATCAAAAACATTTTCCAAAAATACTTTTTAGGTTGAAATTAAAAACCACACCTCATCTAGAAACACATATTAATAGAACTTTGGTTTTCAGCATTTACATGATGATATCACTCGTGCTGAAACTAGTAGTGAATAGTTACTTAGTTGATTTGAAAGGAATGAAGAGTACTAAGACAAAGTATTATAAAACTTTATGAAATAGATTTAGCAGCGTCTTAAGCATTCGTTTTTCAATAAATGATGGGGTTTTTCTAGCGTTTAAAAGAGATGATAAATTTGAGTACTGAGCGTTTGTGAAGGTAGATAAACTGATATTAAAATAAACATCGATGAGTGTAAGAATATGTCGATCATTGTAGAAAAATTGTAAAAAAAAGAACAATTCGAACGGATCGAAAACAGACGAATCGCAAATATACGCCGAACCATTTCCTAGTAAACCAACAACACCGATGGGAAATGTTCGAACAGAATTTCACTCGCTACTAAATAAAACTCGAGTTTCCATCCACGCATCTTTATCGGTGACGCCGTTCGCGGCGCCGTCCGTCCTTCTTTCTAAAACCGGAGTACATAACATACTCACACACACACACATAGATTTTGTTGTGCGTGGAACGAAACACTCCGGTAACAATACGTTTCTTTTTTACCGCCGAGACGACGATATTTATAGACCTCGTTCGAAATCTGTTTCTCCCTAAGTGTGTGTGTGCCTGTGTGTGTGTATTCTTCGACGCGAATGTAACATCTTGAAACCGATATTGCTCGACGATAAATCCAAATCGTATAACGACGTCGAGAGAACTGTAAACGTGGAGATTCCGTGTAAAAAATTCTCCGGCACCAGGGTGGAATCCTATTGTTTTATTTCGTTATAGTTTGTATCGATTTCTTATTTGTTTTATACGCCGTGTTTAAGATTATGTATGGGATGGTTTGGTGAGTATCTGATACTGAATGGTTTGTTGTTTATTGTTTTATTGGTGAGAAACTTTAAACGTTCCTGATTTATATATATATATATATATATATATATATATATATATATATATATATATATATACAGACAAATATAATCTTAAAGTAAAATCTTTATATTTTAACAGATTTTAAAGATGTTTTTGTAGATTTCGCTGTGTAACAAATATTTTATATCGTTGGATTAAACATTTTTCAGTCAGTCATCATTTAAAGATCTAGCCATTTTCCTATACTAAATTCAAATATGCCTACAGTTTCTGTTTATAATTTGAATTATTTTTATCTGTTAATACGTGTCAGTAGTATTTGATGTGCAGTATAGAATAGAATTGTTTTCAAACTCAGTTTTAAATACGCTTGAAACTAAATTGGTCTCTTGGCTAACGGACGATTTTAAATGCAGTGATATTTGTTTTTTTTTTTTTATTAAATCATGTTTAAGAAAGTTTGAACTTTATTAGGTTGGTGCAAAAATAGTTGCGATTTTTTATCATTTGAAAACCATGTTGAAACAATATATTCTCTAGTTTTATTAAAAATAAACAATATTGTTTCATTGCGGATTTGTAAATTATCTCCCGTACTTAAACCTTCATTGAGATGTGGACTCGATTTGCAAAGATTTCTAATTATACGATACTTTTGGAGAACCAATCTATCGTGTAAATGGCGGGTTAGGTGTATTATATATATAAATATATATATATATATATATATATATATATATATATATATATATATATATATATGCATGTATATATTACTTCTATTATTTTATAAATATTCAATTAGAAAACCCAATTAACCATTCATGATTTTTTAAACAACAATTAGGTTCACTATCTCTGCACATGGATTTTTTTTTTTTGCTCTACCTTTTTTCAAAGTAATTATTTTCGTAATAAATTTAGACTAATTAGAATTCAATTATTCATTTTCTTAATATATGTGTATAAGATACATAATTTTTTTAATGTAGTTGTATATAAATAAACAATAAAAGATAAAGATAAACAACGTAACAGACATATGAAAAAAGTTCACCCACACATTGTTTAAAAAAAGTCTCATCTAATCAACGACTAAGTGCTTGTTCGTATTATAATTGTTGACATCTACTTTAATTAAACGTGCATTGCAAATAATTAACATATATTCGCTGTTAACAGATGATAGGTTAAATATATTCTCTTTATATAACATATATATATATATATATATATTTGTGTGTGTAAAGAATGTAAACTGTACTCAATCCATGCTCGTACAGAATTATCTGTACTGTTACATTATATTCAAAAGTTGCACACAGTGTCTGGAGATAATTAGCCGTGTGTGCCATTGTTCATACTAAAATATTAAATTTCTCAGATTAGACACAATATTTGGTATGAATACATTACATATTAGTGTGCACCATTTTTTTTTCTACATTTATTATTGTATTTAAATCGTTTTCGAAGCAGATTGTACGATACATGAAAAGGAAAGATTGCGACCCGATTTGTCTATGTGGTCATTGACGTAACCGGAGACGACGTTTTTCTTGAAAACTGAAACGCACGTGTTTTAATTGTTTATGTGTAACCAGGCGTGGCTGCTAAAGTTTTTTTTTGCAATAAATTAATCCATTTAATTATATATACTCATATGAGTATCAATGCTCATTTACAAATGTATAATAAATTTATGTAAATAATTATACATAAGCAAACATATGCATATAAACATAAATTATTTTTATATATTTATATATATATATATATATATAATTTATGATTCATAACTTTTTGTGTTCTTCGGATAAGAGATTGGTGTTTTATTCATAGGTTTTAGAATCACTACAAATTGAAATTCGTTATTTTGTAATTTTATAGTATGTTTATGTTGAATGGAAGTGTTATTTTTTAACTGAATTGTTATTTTGTATTGGTATTGACGGTTGGTTGGTTATTTTTGGGTTTAACTACGTGTCAACAATCCAATTCATTGATGCCCGAGATACTGGTATTAAAAAAAACATAATTTAATTTGAGAAATATTTTTCTTGACACTTCTACAACTCACAAAAATCTATTTGTGTGAATTTTACCTTAACAATTCTTTCATGGCGATTTTCTGCCCTTAAATCCCTATAAATCTCAAGGCAATCTTTTTTTGAGTGATTGACATTCGACTCTTCGATTACATTTAATCGGGTTTTAAAATGTTGTCCTGTTGTTCTCCATCCTTTCGGATCATATAAATGTCTGTCCCACACTACCACACTAGCTAGTGTGGGACAAAATACCGTATAAACATTAAATTTTTGATGAAACATAAATGTTCATTATCTCTTTACTAGTTAGTGTTTATTATTACGTCTTACAGTTTCTGTTGTATTTATAATTAAAGAAAACACAGTGATTTAAACAAGAAGAAATGAACAGTTCTTGTAATTTTACTGATTTGTTACAACTTATGTTTCAAATGATGAATTCATGTTCCATTTTAATCAATTTTTTTTCTCAATCAATAGGAAACTATATATATATATATATATATATATATATATATATATATATATATATATATATATATATGTATGTATGTATAATGAAAGAGAAAGCAGAAAATCCGACCAATCCTTTGCATTAAATAGGGAATGTTTTACAGCTCCCGTGAGCGTTTAATTGACTAAACGGGAAAAAGACTGCGATGGAAACTGAAGGGCTATTTATTTTAACGAGTGCAGTTGCAGTAACGCTAAGCACATCTTTAAATTCTAGATATATTTTTTTCATCATTATGTGAGCTTTAACGTCCCATAAACTCTTAAATTTATGCTGTTTATTATCTACAAGTTGTGCACTTAAAATGTGTTTTTTTTTTCAATAATTTTATTATAGTTTAAATGGCTGACAAATCGTTTGTGCTCTTTGTGTATTTTTGATTTAAGGATGTAAACAATATTGTTTATGTAGTAAATTTGTTTGAATGGATATGTACACTTTAATCGATTTACAAATATCTTTAAGGAAGTGTCCTGAAAGTTACTCAAATATTTATACAATGTTTTTAATTTATTTTTGAGTTATAAATCATGTTTTTCACAAATTGATTATTCACTTTAACATAAAAGAATTATTCACTCATCACACAAATATTACTTTTTTCAGATCAAAAATATACGATAATTGACTATTAATCATTTATGAATGTTGCTTATTAAAACATTTAAAGGACAATTTCATCATCCTCAAAAGCTCTAAAGTATAGACTGTTCTGTATTTTAGCGCTCTGAAAATGAATGTATTTTTTTTCAGTGAATGCATTAATACTTGAATTAATTTATTAGATATCAACATTTAATTAATCAAATGTTAATTTATAATCTCTGAATAAACTTCTATTAATAATATATAAGTTTGTTGAAGAAATGGTTAAATGAAAACTGGCACGTATCATTTTTAACTCACTGTAGAATCATTTTTCTGAGGAAATGTAAATCTCTAAAATAAATTTTTATTCTCCATACATGACAAAAAAAGTGTGATTGAAATGTTCCATTGATTATTAACCATTTTAAAAAAGTTTTTTTAATCATTTTTTGACTATATTTCAAATATATTTTTGGCTCATGCACATTTTAACGATGATTCCATGATCCTCAGAGCGGAAATACAGAAAAATCTGAAATAAATTTACCCTCTTCCAGTATAATTTGACCCAAATTTTCAATTTGGTTAGAACTTTTCATCAGAATCATTAATTTTATTGAAGATACGTTTAAACAAACCCTCTGTCAGTTTTGATGAAAAATGTACAACAGTTTAATGATAACAGAAGAGTTATCGCCATCCTCTTCAGCTGTTTTTTTTTCAAATTCAAGAAGAAGCTTATTAATAAGTTTCCTTGTACTAGATTGAAGCAACTACAAATTTAATTTTTTTGCAATTGTAACAATGTTAAGAGTTGATTTGAACAATTAAAATATCTCGATTGACTTGATAATACCTGATGATTGATTTATTGCCCTGATAATTTGGCCGATAAAATATAATTTTGAAAACTTAATATTCAAGATCAAAGATTATATAACATATATGAAGTGTCAAATCTATTTCTAAACTTCTTCCATGCAAGACTTGTGTTAAATTTCTCACCGTGTCTCTCAAATATTGTCAGTTTTCTTCATGATGTTACATTTCTTTCAAAACTCTTACAATAAATAACGAATCCTCACTTTTGGCATTTTTAACTATCTAAATAAATATCTTCTGGTGGTAGATAGTAGATTTTAAAGGTTGTATCAACATTCTGGCTCATAACTTTTAAAATTGCATTTCGAATCATGTAACATAAAACCGAGCTGACGACGTTAATTCATTCATCCGACCTGTTAACGTCAAAAAATATTGTTCCATATTTATGACCGACTATAAATGAATAATTAAAAAAAAGAGTACTGAATTAAAAAGAAAATAAAATAAAACAACAACATAAAAATGTCCGTATTACATAATTACCTTACACTTCTTGTGAATGCGAACGCATAATCGTTGCCTATTAATTAAAAAACGGCCCCAAATAGAAATCACACACACACACTCATTACGAATCGGATCTTCGTTTTGGCGAGTAATTATGCCGGCCCGTTAAAACAGAACGTGTGTGTATTTATTAAATACGAATGTAACATTATCATTATTGTTATTATAATTGCTATTATACAATTTCGTAATTCGTCTCAATACACGATATCTCTATTAAAAAATATACATATATAATTAACACGTTTACTAATTATAATATCATGAATATTTCATGATAAAAATACGTTTTATTGAAGTAATAATTATACGTGTTGTGTGGACATTTCGAAAACCACATTTGGATTTTTTTTATCATACGTTGACTCTCTCGTTCGGTGTTACATTTATCACCTGCTAGAACAACTGTCAAAATTGGGAACATGTTCTTGACGAACTTTGTACACACACACAAATATATATATATATATATATATATATATATATATATATATATATAAATATAAACGATTTCGAAAAATAAATAATTACATATATATATATATATATATATATATATTATATATAAAGAATTGCATTCATAAAATAATATGTATGCATGTTCACATGTATGTATGTAAATAGAAGTATAAAAATGTCAAATAATTTAAAAAATATATGTACACATTCAAAGATAATCAATTGAATTTATTACGTCCATTAAATATGTAATAAGCTGAAGTACATACGGAGAAAAGAACGTTCTTTTGTGTTTTATAATTAGTTATAAATTAGCAAAGTGTAATATTAAAACGTATATTTATTATTAAATGTAAGCAAGTAACCATAAATAATGTTTCTTAAGGCACACCTGAAAAAATGACAGTGCATGAAGTTACACAGTTGAAAATGAATGAAGTTTTTATATAGTTTTTCTGCTGTTTTAGTAATGAAATGGGATTGATTTTTACTGATTCTGTTTTCAATTCACATTACGGGGCTTCGCCTTCTGCTCGCTGCGCTCACCCACTTGTCAATTACAAGCATGTATGTAACCGAATGAAACAATAAATATATGTTGGTATTATAGAAGCACCGTCTCAAATAAATAAGTCAATGTCATGCATACATATATATATATATATATATATATATATATATATATATATATATATATATATATATATATATATATATATATATAGACAGATAGATAGATAGATAGATATATATAGAGAGAGAGAGTGAGAGAGAGGGAGAGAATACTTACATTGCCCCTTATGAGTATTAGGTGTAAAAAATAATTCGGTGCTTTTAAATTGAATTGAAACTATGTCTTAAAGTATAATATTTTCTTGTAGTTTTAGGGGTTTTCTAGTGCCATAAATAAGTCGTCATCCTCGAAAATTGTTTGTGGATAATTTCGATGTTTTATATATATACAATCGCTATAAATTCAACCGAATTCAAAATGATAAAATTGTACAATAATGGGAATTTAATAATCATGGTTTTCAATATTTGCTTTTGATATATGTTTTATTTATTATTTGTACATTGCATTTTTTCATTTTCGTTCATTATGATGCCCTGGAGTTTAAGCATCATTACTTTCCACATAAATCCGTCCCTTAATGCATACAATGACTGTACTTTAATAGCCGTTTCACCAATCAACTAATATTTGTATAAAGAGGGAAAGAATTTTATTACTGCGCGAATGAAACAAAAATACTTAACAAACCATCAAGCGAAACCCAGTATATAAAAGAAACGTTCGCAATGGAAATATTTCTAATATTTCATATACATATGTAAGAATGTGAACAATTCTGTTGAATTCACTACGGGTTTGATCATTTCTCAGAGAACGAAAGAACGAGCGAGCAAACATGTATTTAATTCAGTAGACGGTTTTTTAATATTTATTTTAACAATTCTTTTCCATAATTCTCCGTAAAACCGTTTCAAAAAGTAAACATTTTAATTACTTGTTTTACATTTCTTGATAAGTGAGTTAAGTATTAATTATCACGGTTTCATCTATTTATATAATGCGGCGAATATACTATTTATGGAGTAATTAAACTCAGTGAGGTTTTTACATACAAACATTAATTTTTATATACATATATATATATATATATATATATATATATATATATATATATATATATATATATATATATATATATATATAAACTTATATGTGTGTATGTACTAAAATTTATAATTTCTATTAATTAATATTTGCGATACACGCGAACTGTGTTTAGCTGTTTAGAAATAAATTAATTTCGAATGATTTGAAAAGTACTGTAAGAATATATATTTTATTCAAATAATATACGGTTCTTATTAATTTATTTGAAGTCATTTACATATATATATATATATATATATATATATATATATATTTACATATATATTTATATATATATATATATATATATATATATATATATGTATGTTTGTATGTAACGTGGGTGTAGTATATGCATTTATTTAATTTTTGAAATAGTTGTATCAATGTGACTAACAAGTTGAGCTACTGACCAACATGTTATGAGTTACAAAAATTCGGCCTTGTTATATATGCTGTTCTTTCATTCAAATACCAACTGTATTATTTAAATGGAATAAAAATAATATCGTGAGAGTATTCATAAATGAATTATTCTCTCACTTTATAAACCAGCAACAAGTTTTTGGATCGAAGATGTTCAATAAATAATTATTAATCGTTTTTGATTGTTTATTCGGATTTCGATCATGATTCCATGATCAACATTTAAAAACACTATATATCCTGGCCAAGTAGTTGGTATAACCTCATAAAACAAAAAACTGGAACAGAAAATATAGAATGGTTCAATTAAGGTTTCCACATGGAAGTGTTAAGAGAGGGTGCAGGGGTTAAGAAAAGTCATTTTATTTTTTAATTTGGTTTTTTGGTTCAAATCAATATTAAAATACAATTGAACTAAAATGCGAAATGGAGGATAACATGTTTTTTTTTAATTTTTGCGTTTTTTTTTAATACTTTCGAGTGGAAGCCTAAGTTGAATCAGCTTATAGTTTTATAACCAGGGAAATAATCTGTGATTTTTAAATAGACTTTTAAGTACTCTTTGTATTTAAGTTTCTTCAAATTTTTTAGAAATGTTTCTTATATAATTTATTTATTAATTGATAATTATGTACGTATATATATATATATATATATATATATATATATATATATATATATATATAATCAACTCCATTCCGAAGACTAAAAAAAGATATAAGTTTATAGAACCACTGACAGAAACGGTCGAAGAGTTCACGAAAAAGCCTTCATCTAGCAATGTATCGATAAGAGCTGAATGTATACACAGACCGTTAAAAAGACTTAGATAGAAAACCTAATCCAGTTTAACGAGAATATAACGTCGTGTGTATGTACGACCCTGTATCTGTATCCATGCATCTGTGTTTGTGTGCGCGCGTTTCGTCGTGAGGTTCTCGTTCGCACAGAGGAGCGACATTCGCACAAATCGAAAAAGACGTGGTGTTGTGTAAAAAGAGAAATAGTCGACAAAAAAAAGTAGAAAAGGAACGGCTGACTGGCGGTCGGTCGTTCGGGTCGGTCGGACCGCACTGTTTTCTGTGGCATGTGCTGCCGCTGTTGCTGAGACTGCGAAACGGCGTTGAATTATAGCGCCGCCGTAACAAAGGCGGACAAGTGTGGAACCAATCACATACAACCACCATCGCGGCACGTCGGGGTGGTTGCGCGTAGAGGAAACTGGATACAACACAGAACATGCTACATGTACACTTTTTTTCGTTTTTTTTTCCTCTTGAATCTTCGAATACTGTTAACATCGAACTTCATTAAGTGTTCGAAACGAACAAGTTCTTAATGGAACAGCAACGACTACTCTAAGCTTGGTTTCGATCTCATGATACGCAGGTTAACAATGTATCGTATTAATTATTCCACTATCATTTTCTCTCTCTTTGGTTATACAAAATGAAAGTATTTACAGACTAATAATAAAATAAAGATTATAAAAAATATTCAACAGAAAATAAAAATAAAATCTCTGGTTTATAAATTAAGGAATTATTCACATTACATACATCATTTTTATATGGACAGACCTATGGATTTATAAAGCTCATACTTTTCAATCAGAAAAACATTATTTACAAAAGATGATAAAGAATAAATTCCTCTTTTTTCTAAGAATGTTCTTTCTATCCCTTATCTATTAAATTATATAAACACGCTTCATTTTTACATGCTTCTCCGTTTTTCACTTACAACATCTGTGTATTTCATGATAGAAGTCTTTTGTCTCTTTAGTTAGAATTATACAAATATTAGAGCAGACAGACAAATAAGTCTAAAAGAAAAAGTGACTGTTTAAAAATGTTTAAAATCGAATAAGAATGAATTGAAATTAATATACAACTTGTATATTATACTTTTGATTGAATTGGATTCAACACCGCTTCAATTTCTCGTCGGTGCATTTTTCAAACCCGATTTACCCTACAAGACATGCACACACATATATATAAAATGGTGTATCAATGAGTTCGAGTTAGTTCTTGTAGTGGTGAAAATGCTCATATAGCCGCGTTCTAAAAGCAATAGAAAGAGACATATGTACGTACACAATTTGGGGTTCATGTACCGTTTACTGTCGTAACGGTTAAAGTCGATTGATGGCGAAACGTTTTTTATAACAACGTTCCTTTATACGAATTTCGTTCTATTGTACAAATCTTTATGTACGTTCGAATAAAGAACGCTTTTTTCAAACAGGCATTAATTAGCGTTTTCAACACACACACATCTCTCTCTATATATATATATATTTGTTTGATAAACAATAAAGATGATCTTGAAAACTTATCAATTTAAAATGATCGATTATGTTACAATTTGCATAAAATTCCAGTAAATATCTCAATTTAAAAATCTAGATTATAAATCATATATAGTTGAAAGGTAGAGTGTAATAAATCATTAAATCATCAAGACACCTCTAGAATCAACTAGAAGATCAACAAGATCTTATATAAGCACATGTCGAATGATTTATGAACCCCGTCTCTTATTATCCGTATTAAGGCAATGTCGTATCATTAGGTCACCACAATGTTTACTCAACGATGGATCAATAGGTATTCGACTTGTTATTTAATCTATTTCTTTTACGGTCAATTAATACAACATTCGTTTTTTTTTTGTATCAAAAATGTTACATATACGTATAAATTATTGGTGTATAGATTATGTCTCTTTTTTCATGTTATGTTTTCGGTTCAAATATCAAATAAAATTAACATATTGTTTATAAATAGAAAACTTGTATATTGGACTCGATTTCAATCCGGAATCTGTGATAGCATGGGTTGTGATTCGGTTGGAAAGAAATAACAAGTATCTAAGTATCTTGTTGGTTTATTTAAGAGGAATAATGAGGATTAAAATATGTAATAATTATTCAAAGGAGGGAAAGAGATGACATAAATATATTGTCTCGTAAAGTACTATTGGCTTAAAATATATTTTATCAGACGCTTTAATTTAATTCTGTATGAATCTGTTCAATAAATAATAATAAGTCTATTAATAATCATATAAAATAGCTATTGTATGAGTAATAAATTATAAATGAATTATGTAAGTAATTGTGTACAATTGATAAAACTATATATGTATATATATATATATATATATATTAGAAAGAGAGAAGAGAGAATCATTAGATTTAATCTGATTATACATTCTGAAAAGCATAGTGTAAATCTAATAAAAACCAAACGTTTAAGAAAAAAATCAAATAGAAATAATAAACATGTTTTTGGATATTTTTGTTTTTTTTTTTTTTTTTAAAGCGTTATTCCAGAAAGATCTTATTTTCAATATTTACACTTACTTTTATATTTAAGATTTTTATGACGTATTGTCTTGATGGTTTTTGTCTTATTGTATCACTCTATTACTCGTAGTAATATTAGTTTCGGTTTTTTAATCATTGCCAGGTAGATTGTTCATGTACTAAATTTTAATTACGTTTAAGGTTCATTTAATATATGAATAAGTTATCTGGAAATGGTTTATAATTGATACTAGTTAAAGCAGAAATTAATTTTCCTGTTCAAATACGACCAGTGTACATGCACTTGGGATTCTAGTTTGCTTTCATTTTAGGATATACCTCAAAGGATATATAGTTTGTTAATTACAATTATTAAATTAATTGTAGGATTAAAATGGAATATTATATATATATATATATATATATATATATATATATAGTTATATATATATATATATATATATATATATATATATATATATATATATATAATCCGTGAACGTTTCTTCAAGATGACATAAAACAAACTTTAACATTTTGTATTTTTATAACCTTTTTACTATTTATAGTACTTCCAGTACTACAGCATTTGAACTATTTGATACATTTCGACAAAAAGTATATAAATTTTGTTCTCATTTATTGATTAATATTGTTTTCATTTGCTTGTATATAAAAATTGAACAAAGGGCATAAAAATTTCAGTCTTTAAAATTTTCCAAGTTTGAATGGTTGGTTGGTTATTGGGATTTTAGTGCGCTTCGACAGCTTCATTAGCGCCCGAGCACAAATAATAATTAAAAAACACACCCCGTTCGCTAACTTGCGTTCGAATCACCCCTTAATTTTAAACGCTAAAGTATGAGCGCCAAACGCTTAAAAGTATTCCATCAAAACAATACATCACTCAGTGAGAGATAAAAAACACATAAATGAACTGGACTGGTCCAAGTTTGGACTGAACTAGTCAGATTTATATATTATTCCATCACATTAAATTTAAAATAAGTGTAGTTTGAGATCTCGAATGAATATATCTGCTAATGTAAATCATTTATAAAATAAAAAATAGTAAAATCTAAACTTTTACTCTATATAGATTTTTTTTTAAAAAAAAACACATCGAACAACTAAAATTCAATTTACACAATAAGAAAATAACATTGAAATCCAGTAGAATGAAATAAAATTATTATACACTCGCATATTCCGTCTCTGTTAAATAAAAGTCTAACTGAAAAAGAACAAGGGGAAATGTACAAAAAATAAAAAAAGATTAAACAAATACCTAACTAAACCGTTTAAAGCAATCATTTTTTTTTCAAAAGAAAAAAACATGTATTTATTTTTAATATATTATTTGAATATTTTGTATCACATATATTAAGTTTTTCACATATTGAATAAATAAAAATTAGAAAAAAAAACTTGATTTGAAGGATTTTTGCAAGTTGCAAGAAAACTGAAAATCGAAATACAGAAATCGGGATGAAAATATGTTAGAACAAGATATTTAATTTTTTTATATCAACTAAAATAGAAAATAAATCTGTGCGTCTCTCTCTCTCTCTGTATATATATATATATATATATATATATATATATATATATATATGTATATATGTATGTATGTATGTATATATAGAAATAGAGAGAACATACTGCGCGTCGTAAAGTATCATTATTAATAAATCTGATATCAAACAGACAAACACAGTCAGTGGGAAAGCGTGCGTCGTACGCAACTTAATCAAACACTCAACATTTTAATTAACCCCTTTTTCGACTGACACACTTGTCACATCATTCAATTACGTGATATTTTCGCGTTTTTTTTTTCATCGTCTCCGTCAATGAAAACACAATTAAACCAAACTAAACAACGTTAAGTATATTTAACCGTCTAATAGTCGCCACTTAACTTCATATAAATCTTGCAAGAGTTGCAACAATCGTAGGGGTGAACATGAAACAGACGACCGAGTGAAACGAACGTAGGGTGGATCGCTTGTGAACGAGAGTGAATCGGAAGAAACGGCTGAAAAATCAAGGCTTTTGTTTCACAGAGACGGAATGTGCGATTGTGTAAACTTTTATTTCATTGTACTGGATACATGTGTTATTTTTTTATTGTGTAGAAGTGAACGTTGATTGTCTGACCTGTTTTTTTTAAAAAGAAATCTTTTACAAGTAAAAATATAGACCTTATTATTTTTTTTATTTTGTAAACAATTTATATTTCCAATGTTTCATTTTATAAAGAAATCAAACTAGATTTTTATAACTTTCTTTATCTGAAAAATAGATAATTGAAAAAAGGCATATAGTATGGCTAGTAGGTAAACCAGAAACGAATTTTTCACTCACTCCTCAAATCAGAATTATTTTTTTAAAAAAAATTCAATAAATGATTATTAATGCTTCTAGATTGTTCTTTATAAACATTTATATGGCAAGACTATGATCCTCAGTGTTAAACTATAAAATATTGTTCAGTACCTAATCTAATCTGAATTATATTTCAATACACAAATATTTACAAAAATAATTCAGTGGAAAATCGGTTGATTTCAATTCATTAGTTTTATTTAAGAAACGGTTAGAATTTAAACATAAATGTTTGAACACAAATAAAAAAATCATCGATACATTGAAATTTTCTGTTATATTGATCTTCGAACTATTTGATTCTGAAAGTATTTCTTAAAAGAACTGCCACGTTTTTAGATTTCTTAATATTCTAAGATAAAGAAAATGTGAAGAGGGGAAGTTTTTTTGGATATTTTTATATACTGTAGTTTTTATATAGAAACAAACAGAAAATAAAAGTTACTCTCAAAAAGCACTTAAAGAACTAGATCGTGATCTAAGCTAATAGACAATGTGTGAATTCGTTTTTTAGGACCAAAACATCTTGAAAGTAGATAAGGAACTGAGTTCTAAATCTATCTGAAGATGAGGAATGTAGAAACTGGTCATAGAGAAACTAAATACAGACTATAGGATTCGCATAAAAAACAAATAGCAGGTATAAAGAAAGAGGACATAATAAAGTTTTAAATACGTATTAGATCCCAAATTAAATAAATAAAATACTTGAGAGGCGAGAAAAATCCTTTTTTATCTTATTGTCCTAAAAATATCATAAATATGGACGATCCATCATTGCGAATCAAATAATTTCAGAATAAGGTGGTTAATATTTTTCTTTTTGACTAAAAACACAAACAAAAATTCGTCGTTTAGGATGCAACACGCTCGATATATCCATAGTGTCTATCTCCAAGGATGTGTATTCTCTTAGTCGAAAACCAGTACACTATTAATTTTTCTGAATAAACTTAAAATTAATCATAATTTAGGACAGATTTAGTAGATAGGATTTTTATAACCATGCTTGTAAGTTTTATAATTGTATTGTTGTGGGTGATCTTCATCCTTTTGATTCACTCAAGTGCCTGGGTTTTCTTATTTATTTTATATAAAACAATTGCCATGTTGGTGGTAAAAAAAGATAAACTGAAATGATCCAAACGAACAGATAAATAGTGAACAGAGAAACTCAGATGATCCAAAAGAAACGAAGATCACTAGGACAACACATCAAGTTTAGCACAGATATGAAAACACATGATTATGATGGTAGTTCGAGTCTATAGAAGAATTATAAGATAAATATGAATAGAAATGTGTTTCGATTTGTTTTCTTGTACATAAATAAAGTCTCTATATTCACCAAGTTGTAAATATTGTCTATTCTTAAAAATATAGACTGTTTAAGAGTACTAAATGGGATTTTGCTACACTATTTTTAGATAGTGCTCAACCACTGTTTCATTATTCAATATCTGAATGATTCTGAAAAAGTGTTAAGAAAATTGAAGTTGTCTTGATTTTCCCCTAAGCTTGTTATATAAAAATAAAATATCTAAATGTTTATGTAGAGAAGCATTGTTAGAAACTATATTAAATTATAAAACTTGCAACACTACGAAATAAATAATTACCGGTTTCTGAATGGAACCGAGTTTGAAGAATAAAAAAAAGACACATCTCGCGGAAAACTTTCCCTTTGTCGGCCGACGCCGTCCCTGAACGTCGTTCGGCGGCTGTGCGTGCTGCTAACGAAAAAAGAAAGTATCCGAAGTCTATTTTTTCGCAGTTCTTTTTACTTCTCGCAACGTTTCGTGATGAAGAAGACAGCACAAGAAGCGGTTTTTACCCTCAAGCGGTTTTTATTGGTATCGACTGCGTTGAAACGCCTTTCCCTTGTCGCAGCCGAAACATTCTGCGAGGGTTGGGGTATACCGTGCTACGCTGAAAAAGTGGCAGCTTAATAGGGGTGAAACCACTTTGGTCGTAATCAAATCCCATTCTGCGTCCATTCTCCGGGTAGAGGGTTCGGTGTGTTGCATAGAAGAACATTTGTACGTGTGTGTGTGTCGATGGAAAGAATCGATTTGATGGTTGCATTGAACGAATTGCAACGTGATTGATTCGAAGATAATGGCATTTTGTGTTGGAGTTTTGTGTTTTTTCCTCCTTCGTCTTCATCGCTTTGTCTGCACCGTTAATGCGCTACGTTCGCCGAAACGAATATATGATACAGGGTGTATCTCTGTATATATTATCTTGACAATATGCCAAGTGTTTTCTTACATACTTCGTCGAAGAGTTTCTTATTCAGTTTGTTTCATATTTTTTCCTATATGTTTTGCTTATCGAGCAAACTGCAGAAATGATTACAATATTGACATTCCACTGGCATATTTTCTATTTTTGTATGTTTTTGTGTTTCTTTAAAATTTATAACTTAATGATTAATCAAACATATACAATAATATTACTTCTAAGATCTGAACCATCGAACTAGAATGACGTTTCGAAACAATTTAACTAATTGATTGATTCAGCCAAGTTTTAAACGCTGTACTGAGACGTATTTCAGTTTTTTTTACATTAAACTGAAATTGTTTTATAAATTTAGACCTTTACCCCATTTATTAACAAATCATATCTTCAAATGCAATTTTAATGTAATCCTGAATGAATAAGGAAACTTATTTTAAAGGGATCTTCAGTGTATTGAGTTTCGATCTTCACTCTATTTTAAAAACATGAAATTATTGCATAAATTCAAGAAAATATGGACGATTCATTTTAAATAGACATTCCAATTGTACAGATTACTTCTTTTTTCAGCTCGTAAAAAGAAAATGTTCAATAAATGATTATTGATCATTTTCGATTGATGTTTATGCGCATTTCGATAGCGATTCTATTATCCTCAAAGCGTTCAGGTAGTGAAAAATCAGAGTGTATGATTTGTGTGCCCGGGAAAAATATCATTCATAAAAAAAATATTGAAATTATTTAGGGGAAAGCCAGTATTTTTATTAACTGACTGATACTCGATTTTATTTTTATTACTGTTGTTTCTTTTTATTGATTTTCTACATTATCTTTATTAGTTTTTGTATCACAATCGATTCTCTTAATGAAAAAATACATAAACAGATAACTAATAAACAATATTTTCATTATTTGATTTTATTTAGATATTTATTCCTTCCTTTTTCTACACTTTCTTAACATGTGGACTTGTATTAACTGTAAAGTCTATAAACTGACCTACACAATTTGTAGATAAGACTACTTAAATATGCCGTTTTATAAAACGAAGAAAAGAATCAGAAAATTTCAGAAAATAAAAATGTCATTCAAGAAGTTTTGGACCCAATTAAGTCTCTAGTCTCTCTCTCTCTACACACACACACACACATATATATATATATATATATATATATATATATATATATATATATATATATGTATGTGTGTGTATTTGGTGTTTACAGAATAACCCGTTATTATATTACACGCATTATACAGTTAAAACGTTTATGTATTCGTTTAATCGAACGATAATTTACAAAATAATTTATAACCGTCATTAGGGAGTCAAAACACATAATTCATATTTCGAATAATGCCGTCAGTGGCTACAACGACAAGGTAGTAGGAGCCGTGTCAGTGTCGTCTAAAGAATTTCACCCACTTAAGTATATAACCGTGCTCAGAGCGTGGACGTCGTCGGTCGTGTGTTCCGTTTAATTTTCATCGTTCGCTGGAAAACGCACTGCCGTGCACGCAATGATAAAAATACCTGACTTGTTCACGCATTGTTACCATTAAATCGGAGTGTGCACGAAAATTATCGCCCGTAACTCCTAACCATGTCTACTGTAGAGAAGAGGACGGTGATTAAATAATGGCACGGTGGAGGTTTATATGAAACTTGTGATCTGCAAATGGGATTATTAAATAAAAAAAATATGTAACGAGCGTGCAGATAAATGTATGAGGTTGTAATGTTCAGTCTTAAAAAAATAATTAAGGTTTAATGCTCGTTGTACACACGTGTACATTTATTAAATGTAAATATGTTTTCGATGCACGTTTTGTATCCGATTAGGAAAATTAAAAGGTAGATTTATAGGAATCTACCTGAATACAGTACGAAACTAAAGAACAGACACTGATTTGATCCAAAAGAACAAAGACCACCAGGATAATGACATATTTATAGTTGAAATATTTTCGTTTCATTAAAATAACTATTAAATGTCTATTGAATGGCAATTCGAGGTTTGGCAATTTAATTCCCGGATTGACACTGCAGGGTTGGGGTCATGTCAAATTATACCAAAAGTAAAGTAGCATAAATAACAGTTCAGTTTTATCATTAGAGTGTGGTCAAGTGAAGATCAAACAGCTGTTAGTTTCTGCGCAAAAAGCTAGCATGTACAGTGTTTTTTGTCAAAAGTTATAAAGCAATGAGTGAATATTAAATTTTACTGTAAATTAGGGAAAACTGAAACCGAAACAAATGAAATACTGAAAACTGTACGGTGATAACATCTTAAGTCATAATAGTGTAACAGTTTAAACGTTTCAAAGAAAGTCGTGAGGATGATCAGGACGATGCTGAACCGGGTGTCCGTTGATTTTTAGAAATGCTCAAATGGAAACAATTTTAGAATGTAGAAGATATTAAGAAAAAAATAGAAATTGAAAGGAGTTTCTTCGGACGCCTTTTCTGACTGTTTTCAAAAACATTTAGAACGTTGCAATAAGTGTATTAAAGTAAATAGAAATTACATTAAATATTTATCAAAAATGTTTCATGTTACTTAAATTGTATTTCTCTTCACTGTGTCAATCCGGGAATTAAATTGACAAAATATCGTATTTAGATAATTTAATGCACAATTACAACTGATTTCCTTCATTTTTTCCTTATTGAATCAGACTAATTTCAACTTCCGAGTATTTACTTTAAACATTATCAGACGATCCGTTCTTTTGCACCACCTGTGATAAAATTACTATGCAACTCGTATTTAGATCTAAACTAGATATTTCTTTTACAATAATAAACCTCGATCTACAAAATATTTTTCTGATCAAAAATATCGAATTGGTCAACTATCCAATTAGACAGAAGAACAAACAATTCAAGAGTCTCTTTTTTTATAGAACGAGTCACCTCTGTTTCTATTCTGAAATTCGAAACAGGCATTCCGAACTGTGAATAATTTCGATCGAATCGACGATCCTTCTGTACATTTCACTGATTATTTCCGAACTTGAAAAAGAAACGTAAACGAACTGAAACAATCTTAGGAACAGAATTCTTTCGGAGTCACGAAACGTCCGTTTTCACAAACCGTAATATTTCACCGCGGATACATAAAATATTTTCCACGGTATTCATAATAAATTTTATATACGTTGATATGGCGTGCAGATGAACGCTCATTATGTGATATTTTTTCCGGATTACATTCTTGTATAATCTGATTAGTGACTTTGTACATAATATACGAATACACATTATTTATATATATATATATATATATATATATATATATATATATATATATATATATATATATATATATATATATATATGAATAGGTATGAGCCTGGCACAGTAGTTCCAGTCCTCAAAACATACACACACTTTTATATTGTTCATCAAATTCTCTTCTCTTCTTATCTCTGTTCAACGTGTTTCAGACTTATGTCCACTGTTTGTTAATTTGATACATTTTTTTTTATTGTCCTCGTTCAATAGTACCGGATTCATGAGCTATAATTGTTTGGTATCAGGGAGACGTTTTATTAGCGAGCAACGATTCCGTTCGTTTCGTTTAGGTATTTTTTTTAGATGTTTTACATTTTACGGATGTTTGAAATCGTAATGAGTTTCTGATTTATGTGCCGTAAAAGGAAATTGTAGTCACGTCGTGAACTATTTTAAATATTACGATATGTCACACGTTATTTATTTATTTGATATTTTATGACGCGTTGACTACAGAGATTTAATGTATAGAGAACGGCATGCACATATTTACATACTTTTACAAAACACATACTATATATATATATATATATATATATATATATATATTAATTTTTTTGTCTGAAAATATTTAAAAAACTTCATAACTATTTACATGAAACGACAATACTATTTAATACAAGGACTGGCTTGAACGTTTCTTCATAGGAGCTCATAATTCTTGATTGTTGTGAGATATAGTAAAAAAAAGGAAAGAAGCTTAGCATATATTCTTTTAGATTTTTTTATTGTCCGTTATATTTATTTATTAATATAATCAACAGTGAGCTCAATATATTTCTTTTAACCTGTAACAATATTCTTTATTCCATCAATGACAAAATTTAGGATTTGTTTTCACAAATTTTTTTCACTTCACAAGCTAAAATAATTTGTTTATTCAAAAATTGTTCAATAAATAATTATTGATCGTTCTTAATTTGGTGTTTTGATGGAAATATCCTCTTCGTCAGAGTAACAAGGTATAGAGAAATAAAATTGAAACTTCTATTCGTATATCTATTTCTTATATCTGAATATTTTTCTTTAACAATTTCCAACAGTTAGTTTTACTACTTATTCTTTTTTCATTTGTGTATCTAGCAAATATTTAATTGCAATCTACATTTGGTTGTCAGAATCAAAATGCTTCCCAGCGAGATCACGCTTTAATCCTAGTAATATGTGAAAGTCAGTTGATTCCATGTTTGGGCAAAAAAAATATGTGAAAGAATATTGAATTTGTTCCAGTTCAGGACTTTTTGAATGAATTTTAAAATGTGTGATCTCTGAATGTTAAGATGAAGCATATTTCAGTCACATTCAAATTAAATCTACCCTAAAATATTGTCTGGATAAACTAACCCCAGACTTATTTACTATTAAAATGAAGAAACTTCTTTCAAATTAATAAATCTGTATTGGCAATGATGGCAGTTATTTTACTCACTATTCGAAAGATTATATTGTCAGATTTCTTTCTTTATCTGTCTCGCCCTAACATCTTGAACCATTCAAGCTTTTTTTGTAGAATTGTTCGAACCGCCTCTTGTGGATAGGAAAAATTTAATTTTTAAATAAGATATTAGTATTTTATTGAATGTGCAATATGATTCTATAATTCAATTGTTTTAATGTATCATTTTTGCTGCAGGTACGGAGCCGGTTATGACCTCGCGGCGCGACGAAAGAACGCGACACGCGAATCGACGGCAACGCTGAAAGCGTGGCTGAACGAACATAAAAAGAATCCATATCCGACAAAAGGTGAAAAGATCATGCTCGCCATTATCACAAAGATGACACTGACGCAAGTGTCGACGTGGTTCGCGAACGCGCGACGACGACTAAAAAAGGAGAATAAGATGACGTGGGAGCCAAAGAACAAAACGGACGACGACGATGATGCGATGGTATCGGACAGCGATGAGAAAGATAAAGACGACATGGACGATAAACGAGACGATACCGGTGAGTTATACGATTTGTCTATATGTGTGCTTTTTTGATATTTAAACGGTTACAAGTCCTGTATGGAATTTCATTTGAGAAATATATTTTCTTGACCTGTGTTTTCATGACAAATATCTCTAATATTTCTCTAAGTTATTTATTAAAACTAGAATTTCTGAATGTTCTAAAAGTGCCTATGAAAATATAAAATAGTTTCTAAATTTCTTTTTTCATTTTTAGAGGAAAAAAATGAAAAATCAAACATATTTTAACCCTTAAACTACACACTATCTTTATGAAACAACGAAACACTGTTTTTGGGTCACTTTGACCCCAACGTGTAGTTTAAGAGATAATTTGAGTTTATTATTTGGATATTCATTAACCTAACATAATAGTGTTGGGAAGACTTAGTACAAGTTTTCTTTTTCTTGAAAATTCATGTGTAAACATTGATTTTCACGCATACCTCGAACTACAGAAGATTTTTCTGATCAAAAATGTTTAATAATTGATTACTGATTCTTTTTAATTATTACTAATATCATTTTAAACCGTTCATATATTGAAAAATCACCTTTTTCCATGCCTTATCGAAATCTTGATAAAATCATATTTTTGTAAAAGTAAATTTCACCAGTCACGAAACTCCTTAGTAGTTATTAAAAAAAAATCTTGACACTTTTTTCTTCAAACTGTCTCAAATCAATGAATACATTGATCATTCAAATGAAATGATTGATATGCAAAGATACAGTTGATTCAGTTTTAAGCCATAAATGTTCCATCTGCTATTTTAAGAAGTAAAGATGTTTTCTCAATGAAATTGTTGTAATTGATTTTATTTACTGATATAGAAATCATTAAAAAAAACACTCGACTAGTTTTAATTACAAGTTCGAATGAAAGAAAACATTTCTCTAAAATAATAATTGCTTTATATATCTTAAAGTAACGACTCGTAAAATCCGACCAGACACGAATCACATCTCATCCTAATCACATGTCCCAATATGTTTTGATCCGTCGTACCCACCCTTCGCCACGTCACTAATAAAATCACAATAAATTACATTTTCGTTCATCTCGGATGACACATTATTCCGACACAATACACAAGGCAATAGCCACATAAAACAATCTTTACAATACGTCTTTCCACGTGAGTTACCTAATCGGCAAATAAATAGAGCCAATAAAATTCTCGTCGAAGTGGTGTTGCGTAAAATGGTTCCGGAGGCTGCATTCAAACGGACCACGAGACGTAGATAAAAGAGAATCAGAGATACGTGCACGTTTTATGAGCGATGCTGATTGAATTAGGGGGTGGGACGTTTCGTACACAGTAATAAATTTTCCGGCAGATGATTGCTAATGTAAGGGATGATATTTTTTTGTCGAGAGTCTTGTACAATCGGTCGTTTTTTGTGTCGGATGGTGCTTCTAACAAAACTAATCATACAGTTGGTTCCGAGAGGAAAGGTTTATTATTCATATATATATATATATATATATATATATATATATATATATATATATATATAAGATAAAAACAATGATTAAGGAGGCATACAAAGAGTAAAAGTAAATTTAAAGTAATTGAAAGGAATATAACTTTCTTAAGAAGTTATAAACATACTTTTTGAAAATATCTCAAACAAGGAAAGGATACGGTTAGAATATTTTCTGTATTATTACTTTTATTATTCTTTTAAATTACTGAACAGACATTAAACTTGATCGAAACAATAAATGTAACATTTTGGCTAAATTTACTTATACAAATGAATACTTTTTTTACTCTACAAACTACAGAAAATTTTCTATTCAATATTTCCAATAAATCATGATTGATCAATGATGATTTATTGAACATTTTTGACCGAAAAAATATTTTGCTGGACGAAAAAAGAATTATTAGGTCTTTACATTAATTCGGTACCTTTTTTTATAGAAAATACATGTTTATGGAAAAATTAAATACATTTCAATCCTCAAAATATCCTTAATTTGTATAATTTTGATCCATCTGTCGAGTAACTGAAGAAACTCTGTTGGAAAAAAGTGGATTTCTGTTGGATCTCTGTGGCGTTGAATTGATAATGTTATAATGCATTTTCAGACCTCTTCTAGTGATTTAGCAATTTTTGCACGTTTTATGCATCACAACACCTTCCTTTAAACCTGAATAAATCGTTCACTACTGTTTTGTTAGGTTATACCAACTGCTTGGAAATGATATATAATGTTTTTAAATGTTAAAATTCGCATTTATAACCCTAAAACAACGCGAAAGTATTTTAATTTAAAACAGAATTATGGTTGATTTAATTTAAAGGCACCAAATTAATTTTTACACTTGTTTTGTAAAATTGGAACTAATAAAAAAGTATGTAATTATTTTTTATTATTGAGTTAGAACTTAATATAAAAAAAAAACATTCTGAAGTCTACAAAATATATTACTTATAAAAAAATGTACAGAAATTATAAAAAATCATAAAATAGAACATAGGTGTGTTAGACACTTAATGAAAAACCGTTACATTTGAAGAATTTCACACAATAATTTATGTAAAAATTGTTCTCTATATCGAAAATAATTTGTTTTCGTTTTGCTGTTATCATTTTATGTCAATCATTTTTATGTAAATTTCAATACTTTCTAATGAAATATGTGTTTGTCACCGATTGCTCAATAAAAATTAATATTTTAGAACACTGAATGCAAATGGAAAATTTTAATAACAATCGATTTGAATACGTGATTAATTATTTAGACGATTATAAATATTTTAGCTGACGGTTCACACTTTTCTCTTAAATGTATCAATCAGTGTCGTTTCACATTTAATATAAAATCATTATTCTATGTTGTGAATGTGTAATTTTACGGTACATTTTTTTTCAAATAGACTTCTATTCGAGTAAGTAAATATTTTAAAATTTAAAGAAAGTATTAATACGAGCGGTAGTCATATTATTTATCTGAATATTTATTTTAATCTTCTACTCGTTATTGTCATAGACGTAATAAATATAATCTGATAATACCGTATATAAATTTATATATTTTTTCCGAATAAAATATTAAGTAAAAAAAATGTCCTTTACATTTAGTTTATCTAATGAATTTTTATATATATATATATATATATATATATATATATATATATATATATATATATATATATATATATACAATTAATTGTAAGGGATAGTTTTATAGATTTTCATTATTAAGTACTGTTTCATCTTTTGATTAACGAAGAGATCTCAAACAAACAGCTGACGGAAAACCAAGTAGTTGGGAAGATTCGCGAAAAATTAGTGATGCTGGTAGAAGGTCACGAAGAAATTCCTTCTCTGAAGAATCTCAACTTATTATAAAAAAATTTGGAGGCTCGCGAGAATATTTAAATTTTATAGGAAGAAACACAGATAAAGATTTTGCTATACATGGTGGTAAAAAAGTAATTTCAAAAAGAAAAATTTTGTGGTAGGTGGATTGAAAAAATAATTCATTTGTGACATACTCGTAAGAGAATATGTTTTTATGAAAAGAAAACATCACATGATATTTGTTTTGATATTTATTTCGACTTTAAGTTTTCTTCTCATTTTTCAACCAGAATTCCTTCAAAACCGCCCTCGTCTAGGTTCTTAAAAAGAAAACCACGAAACCCTAGATGTACGCAAACAGGGAAAAAACACCCTGAGAAAATATAAATAAACGCACACAGATACGTATCAAAGCAAACGGTTCATAAAATTTTATAGATTAAGTCTCGTTAAAAGCGTTCTCGTTCGCATCTGTATTCAATCAGGGTGTCATTATTTATCGTATCGAACATATCGACACACAAACAACACAACAGATAGACGAAATCATCGATATCATCGTTGAAAACAGCCAGCATAAAACTTCTGTATGGCCTGTGTGCATGTGTGTCTGTATTCACCGTTGCATAGTGTTTTCGAGGGCGCGTATATACACACATTTACAGAAAGAGCTAACTGGGAAAAGAGTCATTAGGTTTGAATAGCCCTGAGGGTGATATACTCGACAGGGGAGCAAGTGGCATTCTCACTTATACTCTGTGAGCATTAACTGTTGATCGGATTATATATATATATATATATATATATATATAAAGTGCGGGGGTAGTCTCGACTTGACGTCCTCATTCACTTACTGCATGGTTATATCGTCAGAGATGGATTGGAGGGAAAATCTGAACAGGATATGTGTAACATTATATATAAAGAAACTATAAATCTCTCTTGGTCCTTTTTTCCTTTATAAAGTCATATTTAAATTTTACAAATGAATTCTTTCTTTTCATCCCACGAACCACAAAAAAGTGTCAGTGTCCAACTATTCAATAAATTAGTTTTGATTATCTTTGATTGTTACTTATTTCGTTATGAACCCACCAAATCAACGTACAGAAAAATCAAAAATGATTAACATTGATTTATTGAACATTTCTGATCAGAAATATATTTTGTGGCTTGCGAGGTTAAAAAATAATTTATTTTCGAAAGTCAATTTAGACACAGTACCTGTATTCGATTAGGATTTCTAAAATTTTATTAGTGCATCATCTTTTTAAATCTTTAAATCGAGAAAATTTATAAATAATACTCTAATCTAACTGAATATTTTTACATATACTTTATATACACTACCTGCAGAGCTTTCAAAAAGTTTTAAAAACATTTTAAGAAAAAATACATATTATTGTAACGGTAATTCATAAATATCAAACTTCTTCAGCATGCTAGACAACACATTTGTACAATATTTTACCTTTCTTCTAAAAAACTAGAAGAATTATTAAGTGTACAAATTAATTCTTTGTCTCTGGATTGAATATCTTTTTTTCGATAAAGGGTATGTCAATTACCCGACAGATAGAGAAAAGTTATACAAAATAATGGGTGATATTTTAAGGATTTAAATTATTTCATTTTTCTATAAAAAAAGGCACAGAATTAAATTGTACACCTATACTGCAGAGCTTTCAAAAAGTATTGAAAAACGTTTTAAGAAAAAAGGATAAATATTAGTCTCACAATCATTCATTAATATCAAACTTGGTTTAATATTTTCAATGTGCTAGGCAATACATTTGTATTTTGCATTTCTCCTAAAGGACTAGAAGAATGATTTAACAGTTTTTATTCATCGATGATTTGCATCATTCTTAAATTTTTAAAAAATCATATGGTTCTTTTATTACTTTGATTATTCAATTGTATAACGAGATTACCGAAGGCATTGTTTTTCTACCATTTTGTAAATGACTTTTTATTCACTATTAAAACGTTTAATAATGAAATCTGTTCAATAATTTATTATTGAATATTTTCATTGCGGTCTATATTTTATTTTTTGATGACGATTTTCAGAAAGGATGCCAAAATGCAGAAAAATTTCTAAATATATTTTAATAGTTTTTTTCTATACCTTATTTCTTTCATCAATGAAATTCCCATAATTAATCGAAGTACTATTAATCTAAATGATTAACAATCAATTATTCAGAAGAAAGATGGCTTTTCAATATACCTTGACGCTCAAAAGAAAATGAAATTGCTATTTAAATGTATAAAAAACGATCAAAAATATTTTATCAACATGTTTGATCAAAAAAGTGATGTGTTTTGTGGAAAGAAAAAGAATTCATCTGAGAAATAGATTTTTTACGAAATTAAATCGTTTTATCTTGAAATATAAAACATTATACATTGAACAATCGAAAAAAAATATTCTGACTGATCACTGAATTATATTTAATTAATAATTGAACATTTTGATTTTCCGCCAAACTCTTAATGAACTCAAATTTCTATTTATAAGAAATCATACTTAAATGAATATACAAATAATATATATTTGTAACTGTCGAGAAAATTAACTCGACAAAAACATTGTTTTTTTCTAAAAAAGTATTTGAAAAAATATTGAATTAACAATGAGAACTGAATATTTTCTTGACTAAGACCTTACTTTCTTTACCAATGACGATATGGAACGTTTTGTTTATTCTACAGTTTCACAAATTATTTTTTTATTCCACAATAACATATTTTTCTAATTAAAAATGTTAAGTTATTAAATAATGAATATTTATATTTCGAGGAAGAATCTCATAACTCTAAAGCATAGAACAATCTTTAAATATAATATATTTTAATACAAGTTTTTCTATACTTTCTCTCTGAGGATCACCGTTGAAGTGTGTTCATAATCAATCAAAATATTCAATTATTTTCCTTATCAATTGAATTACTAACTACCAATCACTCATATATATATATATATATATATATATATATATATATATATATATATATATATATATATATATATAACGAGAGAGAGAGAGAATATTCTAATGCGTTTTACACTTTTTACATGATTTCACGAAATATATAAAAGCGTAATTATTTTTTGGATATGAAATTTCACGTACAACATATTAAAATAATAAAAGGCAGGGCAGACGACTATAAATCAAACATACTCACTGTATCTTTCACTTAATCATATCCATTCATTCCCCTATTTTAAGTTGGTCAAACTCATTGTAAATTATATCCATTATGTGAACGTAATTCATTAAAAAAACACAGGAAAACCGTAAACAACATTAGAATAAAAACCTTATAATTTCAAAAAATGTCAAAATATTTCATTAAATTTTATTACGTGGGGTTATTTGCAATTTAATTATTTTCACGGTTATTTTTAATCATTTCGTACGCTGGAGTTTTAGGATTGTCTATTTTTTTAAAAAAAATATTCTTTTACTAGTTGATGAAATAGTATTGTTTATTAATATGATGATTCATCAATACATTCGAACTGTATTCTTTTTTCTTCTAAATCATGGAATTAATAACCAAACCAAGTATTATCTTATTTTTTAATCTATAGAAACTTTCACAGATGAATCATTTTCTTAATTCAAAAATGAAACAATGGAAATTTTAATATAAAAAAGAATAACTTTTTAAAACCTAGAAAATTGATTTTTTTATAAAAAATGTAAAAATGTTAGAACACTTTTTCTTTTATTTCCGACACAGAAATCCCATGAGATCTTATGAGAAATATGAATTATTGATAATTTAATATCAGTTTTCTTTTGTGAGATATGAAACCCCCAACGATATATAAATGGTTCGAGCATAAAATATTATTTCGTAATAACGTGTATAGAAATATTAGTAATTTTAATAAATGACTGTAAAAAGTAGCTGTAATAAAGAATATTTACACAAAATCAGAATAACGTTATATTAATTTTCTTTCTTTTTTATCTGCGACTGCAAATAGCTCGAAATTTAAAATTATAAATAGACTAAGTGCTTTATAGCCTTTTACAAAGTTGTATACACATTAAGTGTATAGTTGTATCATATCCGATACACCCCTGCTTACGAATCAATGTACGGAGGGTGCGTTCGTGTCGTGGGGGTGTCAGAAGTGGGTTCCGTGCCACTGACTGTGCCCAAGGGTGGGCGACGGGAAGTATTGAAGCGTGCCATGAACCCAGAGGAGTGCCTTTTAATAAACTGTTTGAAATGGCAACAACTTCACTGCAGGGTAGTCTCGTGCTTTTATACATATATATATATATATATATATATATATATATATATATATATATGATATATGTGTGTGTACGTCAAAGAGCTGTTGGATGGACACGCAGAGATGGACAGATATAAATGTCGATATGTGTGTCTCTGTCGTTCGATTTCGTGAGGATTGCTTTCGCACCCTCTGCTTTTTGAGTGACGCGCATATGGTCGTGATTTCATGTGATATGATATGACGTCTCTTTTGGGTTTTATTGGAAGTATTTCGTGATTACAGCTCCAGATTATTCGATATGTGGTTTGACTTTTGAAAAAGGAAACGGTGGTCGATAAATTGTGTTTATACGCATGTGTTTGGCGAATCGTTTCGTTTCGAAAATGTTTTAAAGTCGATCGACAGTGAATGTTCTTGATTATATTAGAGTTTTGTTTTCTTTCTCTTTATACAACGAAGTAATTTTTTATTTTCTTTACAGATATCCACGGTCGCGTCAAATCCGAACGAGGCAATGTAGACGACGATGATTTAACGGACGACGAAAGAAAAGATGACCTCCACCACATGCACCACATGTTGGGTGGCACGTACGGCCTAAAAACAGAAATGAAGACGTCCGATTGCGGCGTACCGTTACCCGCATCGAAACCAAAAATCTGGTCACTGGCGGATACGGCCGCGTGCAAGACGCCACCGCCGCCGCCGCCAGTCCAACAACAACAATGGTTGGGCGGTGGTAACGGATTCGCACTACCAAGTGCGGCAAGGTACGGGGGTGGTGGATTCCTTCCTGGCCATTGTCATCAACAGGGGTTTCCAGAAGTCCAGACGGATACACCGCCACAAACACCGCCCAATATGAAACTGCCGAGTGTAGCTGGCAACCTGGTTGGCAGTGGGAATAATGGATCTGTGTCGGCCGGTGTACCTTGTCAACCTGGCGTCGGGTACGGTGGACAACCTGGAGGATTCTTAGGCGGTAGCGGGTTCGGAAGACTGCAATCGCCGCAGAGACCGCCCGTACAGCCACAAGCACCTCAACATATGGGAATACCTCCGCATCAGCAAGATAATACGGCCTTCAAACCGTTTTACAAAAGGTGAGTGCAACCTTCACGCATTTAACTGTTATTTGATTTCTCTTTTAGATAAACAACACTCTTCTAAAAATAAAATCAATAAATTTATCCATAAAAGACATGTTAATTACCAAAAACTATGTATAAAATGGAATAAAAATATAATTCGAAACAAGTCACGCCTATAAAATACCAATAAATTTAATTTCCCTCCTTAAACATATTCCAGTATTTACAATTATTTAATAAGTAAAAATCGACATTTTCGCAAACGATCTGTCTCTTTGATTTCACAAACAACAAACATTGTTTCTGATCAAAAATGCTCAATAACTGATCATTTTTGATTGTTGCTTATGCACGATTCGATAGTAATGGCATTGTTTTCAGAGCATCGAGGTATAGAAAAATCTTTTTCTACATGATTTTTCTGCACCAGATGAATTTCTTCAGAATATTACTAATTCGCTGAGATATTAATAAAAAAATATTCATTTCACAGTAATGTTTACAATACACCAACCATTTCTGCTTGGTTGATGCTGATAATAAGATTTGTATATGAAACTAGAGACAACCGCTTCATTATAGAATTACCCTCATTGCATCAACCCTCCGTTAAATTTCAACAGGCCACTAAAGTTCAACTTTGGTCTCTAAGGACGTTAGTTACTCGTGAATTGGCAACTTCTAGATTATAGTTATTCAACTTTGTTTCTTTGAGTCAAGTTTCCAGTTTTTGTTCACACACAGTTAATCTTTGTCTTTGACGCCGAAATTCATATATATATATATATATATATATATATATATATATATATATATATATATATATGTATGTATGTATATGTATGATTTTAATCTAGACGTATTTAATGAGTGCGTTTCTTTTATTTTTAATGGCATCAGAATCATTAGTGTTGAATATTTCTATTTCACCTTTCACTGTCACATTCAAATCTAATTCACGTAATCAAAATTACAAATCATTTCAGTGTCCATATACAACTAACCTTTAAGAATACGACGAGCGTAACATTTTAAAATAAAAGAGCTTTTAATTCGATAACTGATAATCTACTTTCATATTCAACAACGTACCAAACGTCTTTAATATATGTACATACATTATTTGTGCAATAATATTTGAATACAGAGTCGTTCAGTATCTCCAAAATTCGTTTTTTTTTTTGTTTGAGTTTTTTTATCCGTTTTATAACTTTCAGTCTTTAAAATATGTAATTCAATTTGAAATGTGGATAATTATGATTGTACGTCGATTATTAGATTTAAATATCAATCTTTTATAGAATGTCGATTTTTAGTAGAAATTGTAATGTACATTAGTTAAAAAAAGTCATAAATGTATGATATTTAAATCTTCATATTAAGTTAAAAAAATATTCAATGAAATTTCAGAAATAAGAATTATTTTTATTGTGAGAAATGTTTTAATTGACATAAGTGAAAATTAGGCTTTGTAGTAAGACAATGAAGTTATTTCTTATCTTTGAGGTCAGCATTTGAAAATTTTCCACTAGTAATTTCATTTTATTGACATCTTCAGGTGAATAATGATCAATATCCACCTGAAGATATCAACAGACGGAAACAGTTATGGAAAATATTAAAATGGTAACCTCGAGGACAAGAAACAACTTCAAATCCAGATATTAAATAAATTATAATTACTAAGATTTATTGTTTAGAATTTCAGTACATTCCAATATTTAATTTAGAGTTCGACGTTTTATATTTACAATGCATTTAAAAATGATGCATCATATTTTTGAAATAACTCTTGATTTCAGTCTTGTATAAAAAGACTGTTCAAATTTAAAAACCTTAAAGTACGGAAAGAAAAAATATGTATTGTTACAGGTTTTTGTTAAAAAAAGAAATCAGTAAAATCGAAATTTTTCTGTATCTTGGCTCTGTTAAGGTGATACCATCACTATTTAAATGCGTATAAGCAACAATCAAAAAGGATCAATAATCATTTATTGAACATTTGTTTGTCAGAAAAAATTTTTCTTGTCTGGATGTAAAAACAATCATTTAATAAAAGTAAAATCGAACACAAAAATATAAGTTTCAAAATAACAATTCAGTCTCAAAATATAAACCGTGAACGACATCGTCTTTAAAATATTCGAACAGTAACTCTAATCTTATTTACGTATCCATAAAAATAAAAGTTTATATATTAATATTATACATAATTAATGAACGTAAAGATGATAACATAATCAACGTTACTTTTACTCGCTGTAAAGTGCAAAGTTAAAAAAAAAACTGTTTTTGTTTTCAGAAAGAAAACGAAAGTTTATAAAACAGTTCTTCTTTCAGATGAAGATGTA
This sequence comes from Acanthacorydalis orientalis, assembly GCA_034766995.1. Lineage (NCBI taxonomy): Eukaryota > Metazoa > Arthropoda > Insecta > Megaloptera > Corydalidae > Acanthacorydalis > Acanthacorydalis orientalis. The sequence continues at coordinate 4,054,078 of CM068316.1, read as the reverse complement.
TAGATTGTGTGTTTCTAATAAATCTGACATTTAAGACGTATAGTATTTAATATTTTTTATGGTATGAATGGTTAGTTTTATATATATATATATATATATATATATATATATAAATTAAATGAAAAAAAGTAAAAGTATTTTACTTTTAATTGAAAAATCGATAAGTTACGTTTTCGCAAATGAATTTCTCACACTTACACTCACAATTCTCAAAACTTTTTCTGATTAAAATGAGCTAAAGTATAGAAAAATTACTTAAATTAAATAAATACATAAAATGATATGTTTATGTGCTTTAGTACTCTGAGAAAATAATGGAATCACCATCGAAATGTGCATAATCATTAATTCAAAGTGATCTGTAATCAATTATTGTACATTTTTAATCTGAAGTTGTGAGATGAATGACTTGAAAGTAAACTTGTGGGATTGAATTTAGTCACAGTACTAATACTGTATTTTGAATAACCTACATGTTAATAAATTAATTTCTAATTGTCACAAGTGATTTTTTATAGCCTCAAATTGTAAAAATGTTTTCTGATTGTATGAGTAAATGTAGAATTAATTATTATTCGTTATTTTTGATTCTTGTCTATACTTATTTCGATGGCAGTACTAACATTTTCAGAACGTTCAAGTACAGAAAAATCTTTTTAATCAATTTGTTATATTAAAATCATAACAGTTTTTTAAAAATCCTGGCATGGAAATGATTAATCTTCAGATAATTCGAATGTAAAATATTATATTGTAATTCCAGATGACATAGTATTCCTTATTATTAACTTCGTTAAGTCACGTTAAAACTGTGTTTTATTCGAAGTAAAGTTCATTTGTAAAAGTATTTTTTTCTAAAATGAATGAATTATATAATATTTTTCCTTATAACTTTATTATTTATCCTTATTTCTATTATATATGTAATTGAAGCCATTACAAACTGTATGAAATGAAAGATATTAAAACTGCTATTATATTTTATATAATGGCCAAGTTTACTTAACCCAGTCAGGTCCTTATAAACGATTAGGCTGTTTTATGAAATTTTCTAGAATTTTAATGTATAATACTGTTAGTTTTTCCACAACGAATGCTATTAATTAAAAAGATTTATTATTCTTTCTGGGAAAAGACGTTTTCATTTACTACCAATTTAAATTTTAAGTTTTATGACACAATTAAAAAATAAGTATATTATTATGTATGTAATTAAGTATAAGAAATAAGTATGATTAATTATATAACTTTTTGGCTTACAGGATGATAATAAAATAACGATTAATAATTAATTATTGAAGATTTTTGATAAAGAAATTCTTTGTGAGAAGAAAAGATTGATATGTGAATGTAGAAAATTCTAAATTTGAACCTTTTTTGTAACATTTTGTAGAAGCAGTGAGTTAGTTTTAGTATCAATTGAAATTTATTTAAGACAAATCCATTTTTCATAAAAAGTGAATTTATAAAATAGATGAGAGCTTCAAGAACCACACAATTGCACATAATGAAAGTATTTATTGAATATTCTTGACCTAGAAAATGTTTATGCGCTTTTGGAGGAGTGAAAAAATTTTATTTATAAAAATATTCAGTGTTCAAACAATAGAAATAGATAAAGAACAATCATTCAACATTATGAAAAGAATACTTTTTTGGTGAGGTGAGATTTCGTTAATGAATCTACATTTAATTTTACTACGAATAACATAATTACTGAATACATTCTTTTTGAATGTGTGTCAAGTACTATATTCAGTATTGACAAACCGAAAAATCTACAAAAACTTCCACAATCTTTTTTAAAATGTTAAATTGATATTTTTTCCTTATTAATTAAAAGTAGTTGTTATTGCAAAGTAGTATTTTAAATATTTTAATGTAAAACAGAAAATATTTTAATTTAAAACCGAGTTATGATTGATTCCATTTAAAGGCACCGAATTAATTTTTACACCCAATAATTTCAGTACGATTAACACCATTACCGAATATATTCTTCTTGAATGTGTGTTAAATATTGTACATTTATTGAGTATTGACAAATCAAGAAATTTAAAAAATGTTCTAAAATCTTTTTCAAAATTTGAAATTGATATTTGTTCCTTGTGAACGAATTCCAATTGTTATTAAAAAGTGGACTTTACTCACTTAAAAAAAATAATATCTATATAGAAAACTATTTAAATTTGTTAATAGTTCACAAGATTTTTCACAAATTAATTTTTATTTTACTCCACAGACAATAAAAAATGTTCAATAATCGACATTGATCGTTTTTAATTATAGCTTAGGCACATTACGGTATCGATGCTCTATAATATCTCTAGACTTTTTTCTTTAAACCGTTAAGGTACTGGAAATATACTTTAGCTTTCTAAACATGTTATCAAAACTACTGTTAGCAATACATTGTTGTTATAAGATTTTTCTCAAACTAAAAATTTAGTAAACTTTATTCGACTTGTAAAGATATTTTTCAACTACTTTCGTTTTAATGTTTTCAAATCTCGTATAGAAATTAATTTCTAATTGCATAAATCGATATTAAATCTCTTTAATTTAAAAGATGACCTTTTTAAACTCGTACATTTTCACTAAACTATCAACATCATTCAAAAAGAAACATACTGCTGTATTAATAATTACCATACATAAAATGAACGTCGTGCTATAATTTCATATGATTAATAACCGTTTAATGATCGATAAGTAAAAAGCTTCGAGGAGCACAACGTTTTTTCATGAATTCGACGCTAGTTACCAAACCAAATATCAAATTTCTGTGATTTATTTTCATTGATTCCAGTGATTTATATATACACGTATTGACAATTTGTTTACTTTACGTGTAACCTTCGACTTTCGCCCGATTTCGTGCACACACGCCGCAATAAATTAAAAAATCAAAACCAGCATACATTTCACACCTAGAGGTATGTAGATTACTATTTTAGCGGGTCACTTATCCTACGGGTCTCAATCATCTAGCCTTCTGTATTAAAATTGTCCGATTGCATCAGTGAGTGTTCGAGGTGGTCATAAATAAATTTCTCAAATAAAATTTTAACATACACACACACACACATGTATAAATCTATAGATAGGATTTTTTTAAAAAAAAAACACTTTTCTCTAATTGACCAACCACATTATCTAAAACATATATCTGAAGATAAATCGATGTTTGGCATATTTGACCAACTTTTTGGCCAACGATTACACTTTCATAAATTATGTTGATATCATCGCTACGTTCATAATTTACTGGTTCTATCTGTAAGGAAGATTGAATATGTAATGATCTATGTATACATACACACATACATAAAGGTGTGCGTATGTTTTTATAGGATTAAGATAGTATAGTTTTGGCATTAATTCTGTTTCGAATGTACAGTTATAAATGCCTGAAACTAAACGTTTTACATAAAATTGACATTATAATTAATTGTTTGTATATTCGTTCGTTGATAATTTGTCACATACTTATAGCGGGTAATTTTAAATGACGCCTTAAGTTTTTTTTTTATTTATACATTTAAACGTGACGTTTAACATTATATATATATATATATATATATATATATATATATATGTTTAAATTTTGAAATAATAATCAATTTGTCAGAAATAATTCCCATCTCTCTAACAACGACACTCGAATGATAATCTATAAAAATATGTCATATTTTCACAAAAGTGATCATCTATCAAACAGACGACTTCATCGATATCGAATTATTGAATAATTCAGTGATTACGAACCTATGACCTGTAGGTCGTTAAGAAAGTTTCGGTGACAATTTCACTGACCCGTCGATTGGAAATAAATTTGTCAATTATGTAGATTTATTTGAAACGAAACGCAATATTGAAAATATTACAAGTTAGTAAACATGTGATGTTTCTTTTGTTCCAGTAGTCCTCAACCAATGTCCGGTGGATTCGTATCGCCTGTTTGAACAGGACCATCCATGCTGACTTGAGATGGTACAGCCACATGTCCCAATTAAAGGTGAGTTTAATGTTCGAAATATATTTTATGAGCAAATGATTTCAGATAGAGATCTTAGTTTTGTTAAAAACAGACATGTACTTTGAAATATTTTATAAAAATAGAACAGGTTTTATTGTATCAGAAGATAAAGAATTAAAATTGAAAAATCAAAAACCTGTATTTTGTAAAATCAAAATAAAATGAAACTAGAACGTGGAAAGTGTAAATTCATTTGTGAATTATATCTATGTTTCACTGAACGTATCATAACAGTTAAAACAAACTCTGATAAGAAAATAGTATTTTATGTTAAAAGTATATGTTTTCGTACCTGGACACTCATTTTCTCTTTAAGTGTTTACGTCAATCTATCTAAAGTAAACACAAGATTTTAAATCAATATTAGAGGAACCAACCAGGTACAAAAAATTAAAATTTTTATGTACCTTAGTGGGATCATCCTCAAAGCTTAAATCACAGAAAAATCGAGATTTTTCTAACTTTAGCGCTCGAGAGATGAAGGAATCGACATGAAAGTCTGATCATTAGTCAAAAATAGTTACTGATCAATTACTGAAGATTTCGATTAGAAAAAAGTTGCGAATCTTGCAAAAATATAATTGCGAAGAAGTATTTAATTAAATAATAAAAATTATTCTTATTAGAAAATAACTGTAAAAAAAACATTTATTGTGCTTTCATTTGTTTCGTATCCGTGTACCTGGATTTGAATTGTTTTTTTTTTCTTTAAGTCATTGTTTTTTGTTCTTTTCTTCAATACGATTTCGTCAATGTAGACATCTTCAGGTGAATAGTGGTTGTCAATCTAAATTTTGTATGCCTGTTTTAGGTTATATTGTGTGTGTTTTTATATTTTTTCACATCTTAAGAACATAGAAAATACACAAGAACAGTGTAAAAAAATACAATATAACCTAAAATTGGTGTACAAAATCTATATTGATAATCATTATTCGCCTGAAGATGTCTTAATAGATGAACCCGGCAATGAAGAAAAGAAAATAAAAAACAATGACCTAAAGGAAAATAAAAAAAATGACAATTTGTCTATTTAAATCAATTAGAAAAAAAATCAATCAAATAATTCTTACCTAAGAGTATGGATTTAAAATTAATCTCAAAAACAAGCTAAGGAATCAACATATTAATAAATTTATATTTTTTCTATAAAAGACAATCACTTACTGAGATTAATTTAATTTTTTTCAGGATTACAAATTAGCATAGTTTTATATATAATAAAATTTGCACTGAAATCTGTGAAAGATACTTGATAAATGTTTGATTACGATTGTACCGTTAAGATTTTAATTATTTGTATTTAGATGCGATTTTTTTATAAAAAAGATATTTGATTTGATTGTTAACAAGTTTCATATTCATAAAAGAATTATAATTATCTTTCAAGCGAGTGTATTCTATAATAGAGAGGAAAAAGAACAAGATAATAATAAAGATATTCCGGTAAAAAAAAAGCAATACTTAATTTTATTTACATTTATAGACAATCCCATAAATTTCGTATTGTTAACACACATTCACAGTGACGGAGGAGAAAAAAAAATCAAACACACATGATTAGAAAAACATAGTCAGTCAGTCGTCCTCTTCCACTAAAGACCTAGTGAATTTATGTGTTCCGTAATTGATTTATTTTTCAAATGACTCTGTAATGCATATATTTGCGTCACACAATCTATACAGAGTGTACGTGTACGTATGTATCTTCAACCTACGCGTCTCTTCTAATAGAAGAAGTGTTCTTTTAGTCAATGAGGAATGCCCATTCTCTATCCGCACCTTGTCTGACATTGACAAATGACGAAAGATTTGATCAGTGAATGGCCATACCCAACCACTTGGACCACAATTGTACAACGGCTGGCACGATACGTTGGAAAGAAACGAACTGTCGACCGTACGGTTAAAACCCGTGCGGTCGTCTCGCTCAGCCGTCAATTCTTGTAGCGGCTCCAACGTTCTGACACCTTGTGCAATCAGCTTTGTGGTAGTTTTCACTGACTTTATTCTCTTGTAATGGTGCTCGGCCGAAACACACTGACAGTTACAGAACAGAGATAAGAATACAATTCAGATATAAGATCAGGTGAATCGCTCCTTGTCGCGATACGCGGTTCGATACGACCGGTAATTATTTCGTCGTACGAAAATATGGTGTTTAAATGAGATGACCCGCATGACCTGTACGGTTGATATTAATATCTTTGTTTTATTCACTAGTGAGAAAACATTTGACATGCAAAATTATTTATATTGTGTAAAATATTTGATTGTAAAAACTGTTATCTAAGACGTTTTGTTTAAGTACGGTTGTGTGTGTGTGTGTGTATGTTTTTTTTTGCAGATTATTTCGTATTCGCCTTTCACTTACATTTAAATAGTGTGAGATTTTTTTCTACATTAGGCGGAAATAGACGTGTTAAGTGATACCATACAAATTATTTATAATTAATATTTATTTTGTGAATTAATCAAAACATATATATATATATATATATATATATATATATATATATATATATATATATATTAGATATTTGTGTATATAAATTATTAATAGAAACTGTTAACATATAGATTTTTATTCCGAAATCTTGAAAACAAGATTCATTTTAATGTAAATGTTCAAGTCAGTGCTGTTTTTAATTATATATGTAATCAAAATAGGAATGACAATATTTTTAAAACCATTTACTAAAAATCGACCTGAATCATCAAATGTTTCGATCCATCATTTTGATTGAACATTAATTATTCAGTTTCAGAAATTAAATGTGTATATATATATATATATATATATATATATATATATATATATATATATATCAATCTTTTCAATCCATATTAATTTTCTATACAAATATTTTTAAGTATGTATTCATTTACTAAGAAAATCGATCATCTATCAGGTTAAAGAAGCATATTTTTCTTCTTTAATAGCGAACCGAATTTTCAAACTTAATATTAGGTGTTAAAATTAATTCGGTCCCTTTAAGTTGAATCAATCATAACACTGTTTCAAATTAAATTATTTTCTCGTCGTTTGAGCATTTTGAAGTGCCAATCTTGACATTTAAAAACATTGTATGTCTTGACCAAGCAGTAGGCATAACCTCACGAAACAGAATTGCATACTTTTCGGATTCCAGTTGAAAAAAATCTTGGGAACGATTTGTTCCGCTTTAGTGGAAAGCGTTGTGACACATAAAACATGTAAAAAATAGTAAAACAGTGGAAGAGATCCGACAATGCATTGACGACTTCATCGACTCACAGTCGCCATCTTTTTTTTCGGGCAGAGATTCTTCAGTTACCCGATAGCGGGAGGAAAGTTATATAACATAATGAGGGTTATTTTGAGGATAACCGTCATTATTTTATATAACTTTCCTCCATCTATCAAGTAACTGAAGAATCTCTGAAATATATTCCAATTTTAAGGATTGAAATACATTTAATTTTTCTGTAAAGATCCATTTCGTATAGAAAAGGTACCGAATTAAATAATTGTACATTTAATATTTTAATTTCATATAATTGAGAATTTCTCAAAATTTATATCAAATTAAAATGAATTCAATTTGTAAATACTAAATAAGTGTTTTTCTTTTCACATATCCGATTATGATTCGAATGAACTAAACCGTTTTACAGTGAGTAAGAAAACTGCCTAAATAATTAAACAATCGAAAACATAATGGTTTTAAGATTGCGCCTATCTGTCCGCAGTGACCAATTAAATTTACGACAGACCGTTGTCACCATTTCGTACATGCATTTATGACTGAAAAAAGTCAAAGTAGTAAATTAACATAGAACCGCAAAACAGTATTTAAAAAAATATACAACAACACAGATCAATGACTGGGAAAAAAATCGACAAGTTGAAATTAATTTCATTCGGTTCGTAGTTAAATCCAGAATAAATATATAAGCTTAATGTGTGTTTGCTGTCTCGGAGAAGAAAAAAAAACCCGTTTATGGTAGTGACATTGTTTCACGCGTAATAAAATGGCCTGATTTCTTTGTTTTCGTTACCCAAACGCCTATAACGCCAAGTCTGGCGCCCATATTTTATACATGACTACATTATATATATATATATATATATATATATATATATATATATATACATATACATATATATATATATATATATATACACATATACATATATATGTGTATGCATATTTTTCTTATACATTTTTTTGTCAACTCGATCTCCGTCCTGTGTGTGTGTATGTTTTTTTCCATCTTATTCGGTTTTCATTTTTATCCGACTTGTCGTCATTCAGTTTTTATTATCCTGTGAATACACAAGGTCACTTTTTATGTGACTAATAGGACAATTTTTTTTAATGATTCCGAACTGTATGTAAGTTTTATGGTGTTCTCATTATTTCGGTTCGTTTTTATTACGAGTCGTTCACTTTATTAATATAAATGTTTGATGGCCAGCCGCTCATTATACTAAATTAGTCACTATAATTAAATGTTCTTAATTAATACAAAACTTTCAAACTATTTTTTTCCCACAAAACGGACGCTCGGTGTTTATATTATATACATACATCAATATATCTTTATATCAAGTATATATATATACATATATATGTATATGTATATATATATATATATATATATATATATATATATATATATATATATATATATATAATGTATTTAACATAAAATCAATATTGAAAACTCTAAAGATTGACATATGATTTCAATTAAAATAAAATATAAATATGGATCAGTTAATAATTATTCTATTTTAGTAAATTGAAAGGGAATATAATTGATAATGAAATATATTTGAAATTTAATAGTGTAAAGAAAACATGTAATATAGATTTTGTAGAATACAAATGAGTAAATGTAATTAAAATAGAGGAGTTAATTGATTTCACTGTTTTGATAATGATTTTGTTATTTTATTTCACTGTACTGATAATTATTTCAAATAGTTTATTATACAATAAATCAATTGTACAAGATTAATATTTTGTACATCTTAAGAAATAAATATATAAAAAAGAATAATTGAATTTAAAAAACAGATTCTTTAAACCTGCTGTGATGTATACTTAAACAAAAAAGTCTGTGGATACAAATGGATTATTATTTTAGAGAAATACTGTTTTCTCTGAACGTGTAATTGAAACTACTTGAATGTTTTTCATTGCGGATTTTGTATCAATAATGTAATCTTCCTTGATGAAAATTTACAGGATTTCCATACGAAATTTTATCATTTTATAACAAGCATTAACAACTTTTGTTGTGATTGCCCTTAAACCCCAAATAACTAAACTATCATTTTATGAAAAATGCTTTTTTTATTTACGATTAAATATTACTAATAGTAAAACATTAATAGTAAAAAAAACTAGATATATTTTTGAAAATAAATATTTCTCTCAAATTCCACTATCTATAAAATATTTTACCGATTAAAAATGTAAATAAATATTTATCATTTTTGATTGTTATTTATACGCATTTGGATGGCTATGCAAATCATCCTCAAAGTGTTAAGGTATAGAAGCAAAAAAATACATTATATTTACTATCAATTGTTATAAAATCAAAAGGTTAACAATTATAGTTTTAACACTGTACATAAAAATTTCGGAACTGTATCATTCTACATACATCACAAACGGGTTTCTTATCAAAATGTTAAACAATCGCTTCTTAAGATGTGGCTTATGATTTGAAAAGATGCAATTATTGTAGAGCGAAGAGATAATGACAAATCTATTATTTTTTATGTCTCCTTTACGGTTCCAGGATGTAGTGTAATGAGATTATTTATTCACATAAGAATTCCTTACAAAAATATTAAATTCAACTAAGACAAATATTTAACTTCTTTTTGAAAATATAAACTTTAATTATAAATACTAATTTATTTAAAATGTTTCAAAAAAAGCTTATATATTGATCTTACTGTGCATTTACAAAAACTTTTTCTCTCTCCCTCTTTATATTTATATATATATATATATATATATAATATATATATATATATATATATATATATATATATATATGCATTTCAATACACACATTTTTTTTAAAAAAAAGTGCTGCTTAGTTTCACAGTACAGTTCTTGGCACTGACGCTTCATAAATGAATCTGTGAATTCTTTTTACAAATGATTTTTCTGTATCTTAGCATTGTAAAGCATCGCCATCGCAATGCATATAAGTAACTAATAAAAATAATCAAAATGCATATTAAGCAATAACTAAAAATAATCTATAAAAATCATAACATTTTTGTGGTTGGTACGATGAATGAAAAATTCATTTGTGGAAATGCTGATTATCACTTTTACATTCTCCTATTAAATAATATCATTTTGTCTTCTTATGTAACTCATTTTTTCAAAATAGAGCCCTATTAAACACTTTTAGTTCAATTAAGAATGTTATTTTTAATACAAAATTAAAAATGTGTTCAAATAAAGTTTAACAGTTTGTAAGAGTAATGAATATTTTCCTAATTCACAAATTGCCTTTCAGATAAAGTGTTTAAAAAATTGTTACTGGTGTTTATATCATAACAACATTCTCTCATATACTCTGCTGTTCTTATTTCGATTTTTTAACAAAAAAATACATTCCTATGGTATTACATCTATAGTTATTTATCCGGTCTCGAAAAAAGTCAATCAAGGGTTTTATAAAAGTTATTTTAATTAAAGTCAAGTATATAAAGTTGGATCAAATACGATCAATAATCAAATATTAAACGATTTTTTTACGGTTTGTCGTAGAGTAAAAACTTCATTTAGGAAACTACACTAATTATTGGATATTTTGGAATAAAAAAAGGTAGTTTAATAATTAGAGTAAGTATTAAGAACATTCGATATTTCAAATAAAGAATACTGCTGTTATAAAAAGTGAAGATGATTCGTATATATAGAGATTTAGAATTAGTTAAGGAAAAAAACGTTTAATAGTGACTTTGCAATAAAAAGTCGTCGACTTTTGTAAAGATCTGATATGTGAGTATACAAGCAAGTACATTAATTAACTGTATATCTTAATCACAAAACAAACAATATAAGAATATTTCCGGTTAGAAAACATCAGCGTGTCAAAAGAGAAATAAAGCAACACGAAAAATTGATCAAAATCACAGCTTGTTATAATTGTTTTTGAGGTAATGAAACCAAACCTAACTCGAATGAACACTAACAAATCAATCAATTAGAAAAAAAAGTGTACGACCGAGATACTAGATACGTGCGTCTGTAACATTGGATGGAGATAGCGATCGACTTTTCGAAGATGTGTTCAACGGCATCGCCATACGGAAGCGTCACACACACAATCCGAAACGTCGGCGATAGATATATACATGCAATTAATGTTGAAACGAGAACGATGTACACATCAGAGTCAGGTGTTTCACCACATATATACAACGCTGTCACAGCTTGCTGCGAATGTCAGATAAGATGTCTACTTTGTCAGTTATAGAAGGCAAAAGAGGAAAAAAAACGGGGAAAAAAACGTAGGGTGTAGATATTAAATGGATAGTTACGCCACGGAAAGATGTGACGATGTATTGATTTGAAACAATGTTGGAAATTTGATACGGATGTATATTTCATGTCGATTGACATGTCATTTTACAATCTAGGAAATTGTCGATGGGTTCGTTTTTTTTCTTGTTGTTCGTGTAAAGAACGAGCGGATGACGCGCTGTTCGGGTTTTGTTTTCGACACGAATTGTTTTTTTAATGTTTTCGATGATGTCACGAGTTAAATGAAATCAATAAAACACCAGACAGATAAATCATTGGTTTTCCAAGACGGATACTCTGTCGAAAATTATAAGATCCTATCAGAATACAAGTTCTGACATCTCAATTCGCTTTCACATAAATTTATTTTTTCATCCTACAACCCACAAAAACCGTTCCTACTCAAAATGTATTAAATACAAGTTATTGACGATTTTTAATCATTTGCTGATACGCATTTATATTCTATCATCTTCAAAATATAGAAAAAGCTCTACTACTCTGATGGAACATCCACATAAAAATGTATCATCATCATTATCAGAAACGCCCAAGTATAGAAAAAATAGATTTTTAATTTATGAAGATACCTTTTTTGATTTATACATTATCTGACTTTCTGTCGTACATCGTTCAATTATTTGAACAGAAGATCCTTTTTTATTGACAAAATCTACAATGTATTTCTGTCTTTGACACCACATTTTTAATCAAAAAATATCAATTTCCATTCCTTGAACTTTTATTAATCTATTTTTTTCAGTGTTTTGTAATCCAAATAAAATATTCACAATACATATCATATGATAAATTATTTTATGTACAACTAACCAACCGGAGAAAATCATCTTTAGATTTTAAACTAGAGTAATTCTATTTTTATCTTAAAATTAAATAACAGCATCATTCAGTCTGTGATTGAATCTTGGAAAGAATATATTAATTGTTGCTTTTGCACATTTTGATGACAAGGTCTGATGAAAAATCATCTTCAAAACGCTAAAATACAGACAACTCTCAGATTTTTCTGTATCTTGACACACTGAGGATGGTTTATAGGATGAATGATTCGTTTATAAAAGTGAATTTCGTTACAATATCGAAACAGTATTATGTTTTAAGTTAATATTTTAAGATTATTTTTCTTGCCTTTGACGTTACTATTTTTTGTTTATATTTCTCCATTACCGGGTTCGTGTTTCGACATCTTCAGATGGCTATTCGACATTTTCAGATGTCGAATAACGAAATCGATAATAGAGAAACAAAAACCAAGAATAGAATGACCTCAAGCACCAGAACAGTTTTTCTTGTCCGTCACCACAAAGATAATAAAAACAATTACAAAGCCAGGTACACATGAACGAAAGAGATTATAAAAATTAATATTTTGCAATTATAGCAATGTCGTCATCTCAGAGACATTTTCTGTACCTTCCATAACAATCACTTCATCTAAGTCTAAATCTAATGGAATAGAGAGCCGAGAATGATTTTTCTGTACTTTAAATCGACCATTTTTGGTTAGGAAACGTTTTTTTGTGATTTTTCAAATGAAAAACAAGTAGTTTGTTCACAGATTACATAAATTACTTTTTTACTCGGTGCACAAACTATAAAAAAGCTGATTGGAAATGTAAAGAATAAGAATTTTGTTTAAAACCAATCTTTGAAGAATAGGATCTTTCAGCAGTTGGTTTCCATTTACCCCACAAATCAAAAATGTTTCAATACTTGATTACTGATTATTTTAATGCTTATACAAATTTCGATGGTGATGCTATCATCATCATCAGGGAACAAAGATACAGACATTTGAAAATTATGGCACTGCGATCGAAAATTATACGAGAATAAGCATTAAAATGATCAGTAAGGGGAGAGTGAGAAACCCATTTCCCAAATCTAATCACAGCGCCAAAACTGTATTTTATGATCAAATAAACATTTAAGATTATTAAGAATTCTTTGATGTAAGAGTCCATTTTCATTACCTGACATCATTACTCTTTCTTACACACAAACATCCAAATTAATGACAGTTTATTCGAAAAAATTATAAATAAATAAATGATCAAGTCTAAAAACTACAAATTAAATAAAATGTATAAAACAATTTTGAACTGTCTTACACAAATTTATTTCTTATTTCGTCTGGTTTGCAGTTATGTCGATTTTTTATCAAACCGTTTTTCATAGAATTATTTCTTAAAAAAAATCAACTGGACAACCGACTGTCAAAAGCCAAGGTTAAGCAGTTAAATAATATGACATAATCAATAAAATGCATAATATATCTCTATGCATGTAAATATTTCTGTACAGAATTCACTTGTATGAATTTATTATCACTTGTCAACTCGATACGTTATTTTTGTGTTGTAATTTTTTTGTAACATTTTGCAATTCAATCTAATATATATATATATATATATATATATATATATATATATATATATATATATATTTATATATATATATATATATATATATATATATATATAATGGATTAATTTGATTGCTGATTAAACTAATTATAGTTTTTGTTTTTTTTTTCAGAGCTTGTCATCTCTAAAGCAGTAACCAAAACGTTTTCACACACGAACTGAAACAGCCGAAGTGTTTGAAAGTGCAAGTGTACATAACAAAAAAAGTAATTAATTCTATTGTTAAGTATTTAATTAACTGTTTTCGTTCAGTGGATGATAACTAGTAAAGAGAAAAAAAAGTATATATATATAAATAAATAAAATTTTGAAAAGTATAGTACGAATTGTGCGTCTAGGGCAAAGTGCAAACAGAAAGAACGTTCGGTCGGATTTACTATAAATATATTGTACAGAATGTGGTTTATTAAATAAATAAATGAATATTATATTATTATAAATATTAAATAATTATTATTATATAAGTATAAATGAAAAAAAGTTATGTATTATATAAAAATATATATATACAATTATATTAAATGTTAACTTTTTTAGTTGTTTTATTTGAATTATTTTTAGTTAGTAAGTGACGCGATACATTGTTTCGGAAAACAAGGGGAAAAATCAGTATATATTTAATTTTTGTTCTTAGAATGAATTTAAGAGAGGAACGTATGGGTTCATCGGGGCCAACACAGGGACATGTAATCAGATAAAGAATGAATCGCAGGTTTAAATATGTAATAAGACGGTTTTGTTGACGCGCGGTGATGGTTGTCAGTATACGCTATGAAAATAAATGTCGTAATTGTTTGTCAAGTGCAACGTTTTTCAATAAATCGTTCGTGTAGATATAAAAGATTCAATGTTTTTCTTTTGATTTCTTTGAAATTGTGTAAAGTGTGTTAATGTCCATTTAAAGCATCAATAAAAACAGAACAAACAAACGAAATCTGATCAAAAAGTCGTTCGTGGGACTATATATAAAATTAAATTTTAAACAGTATGTTTTTTCATAATTGGAATTTGGCACTGTGGAAAAATCGACTTCTAAGTACTAATTATACAATCGTTTCAAAATATACCAGATATTTTCTGTTATTTAACCCTTTCGCTACGGTTGAGCTGGATGCAGAGCTACTGCGTTGTACGCACAGTTCTTCCTTGATGGCATTGCACTGATTCCAACTACGCTTTCCATAAATTTCAATGCCAGATAAGGAAGGAAACGACTATAACTGCATTTCGTTCCAAAACATTCCTTAGAGGGAATGTCAGCAGCCATTATAGTGGCTCTTAGTAGCTAAACTGTTAATACTCTAAGAATGATGGCATTGCCATCGACAATCATGTGAATAATAATTAAGTTTTGACCAGAAAATTGTTTTGTTTTATCTGCTCTGCAAGGAGTGAAAATTCCTTTTCAGTATCATATTTACATTGAACATTTCGACCATAAAAGTAATTCCTATCAGGCAAAATATATCACTGCAAACGCTTTTTCCACTTTTGGAAAAACTCATCGCAACTATTTTCCTAAATCTCAATCAGATTATTTCACGATTACCTCTATCTCTTTTATGGTATTGAATTACAACTCTTCAGTCAATATTTTACATTTTCAAGACAAAATAATATCACCAGGTGTTAAATCAGAACAATATCGTGATAATGGAACAACAGTTATTCGATTTTCATTCAAAAAATTACCAAATTTTCATAGAATTGAGAAGGTAAATTAATATATTGTAACGTTAATTCATTTATATTCATCTCCAGTCGTTTTTTATTTAATTTAAGTGCATTGATGACTTAATTTTTGTCAGTAATATATTTTATTTATAATCTTAGTTGTCTTATTACTGGAGTGTCACTCGAATATGTCTGTCATGACTAGTTTCTAGTCTTCAGTCATATTCAAGTAGCTTGTGGTTAAACTAAGTTTATCTACGAGCTACTTGAAGATGGCTAAATTGTTCTAGACTTGGAAAATAAATCTTAAATGATTTTTACCAGTAGTAACACCACCAAGATAACAGACATTTAATATAATTTGTAACAAATGCAAAATGCATCGAGATTTCATAATCAAAGAAATAAATCAGGATCATTTGAAGAAATCATGAAAATGTAAAACTTGATACAAATTTACAAATCTATCTACAGGAAACAATCAATTAAAATGGATGCAAAATTAGATGAAGATAGAATAAATATTACTTATTAAAATCCTTTCAAGTACTATAATTTAGTTATGGCACTGTATCCGAATTCAATTTCACAAATTAACTTTTCTCTAATCCCATAAACTCTTTTTCTGATCAAATATATTCAATCATTGATTATTGATCATTTTCATTGTTATTTATGTCCATTTTGATTACGATTTCATCATGCTTAGAACGTTAAGATACTTGCAAATATAAACCGAGAAAATCAACGATCAAAAATGATCATAATCAATTATTGAATATTTTTAATTAAGAAATGTTGTATTTTGTAGGATGAGTGAAAAATTAACTTGTGAAACTTAAGAATAATCTATAAAAACGCATAGTATGTGCGCTGTGATATTTATTGGGATACTTTTTGATCAGAGCTCTTATGCTATTTTTATTGTAGATTTATGAAACTGGCTTATAATATTTGTACAACTTAAAAATGAAAATACATAACGACTATTTAAAAAGTTAAACGTTTCCTATCCTGTTTTCGTTTTCATCGCGTTTTCTATTCGGTCAACTCTTTTGAAATCTCTCTATTGATTTTATACATGATTCCCGTTTCCAGAAAACAAATAAATAAATCCAACACTGAACCGATTTCTACGAAATCGCATTATTAATTAATTTAATTAAATGCTGTCCGAATAGCCTTCTGATGAGACAGGTGAACGTTTAACAAAGCACACACACACACACACAGATAGACAACACGCAACTAATTTTCTAATAAAACAGAAAAAGACTTGCGTATCTTTTCTTCAGAGTTCTGATCGAAAAAAACAACTTTAATAATTAAAAAGAGTATTTATAAGTTTGTTCCAAGTACACTGTCTATTCTGTATTGAAAAACGTTGTGCAATAAAATTAATAATTATGAATACCTATATTTTTCATACAAAAAAAAAGCATTTATTTGTCTGTGATAAACATCTTGCAAGTGATATCACCTCAAATAACGTTTTAGACAAGTTTGTTGTATACTTCTTCGCTGTTGCGATAAAAATGAATCGTTCATATATTAATAATAGCAGTTAATGAATGTAACATTTAAGTGGTGAAATATGCAAAGAGCGTACGTTTGTACAGCTCTGGGGATCGTTTAAGGAGCATGGTATCATAAAACGTGACCGATACATCGTTATTTAGTCAGTTGCAATAAATATCTGTTATTCAATTGAAAGAAAATAGAAAGGTTTCTTACAACGTTAATGGTATCGATTTATATTTGATGCTGGTTGATGTATTAATCGTCAGGCGAATGATAAATATCCTGGGAGAGTTTATGGACTTGTGAAACTGGTTGAGGAAATATATTCGATATTTTTTTTTAAATGAGAATCGAATAAATTCGGATGTTAAGATTGTAGTTTTAGAACAAAGAGTTTACAGTTGATTTTAAAGATTTTTTGGATATATTTTTTCAATTTAGGAAACTAATTTGTTTCACTACTACATAGTTTTTCATACTAGCATAGAAAAGATCGTTGGTGTCGCAAAAATATGCTGTACAGAAAGAGAAAACTTGTTGAATGAATTTTTCAATTTATCACAAAAAATTAAATTTCAAAATATTTTCAGATAGAAATAGAATAAAAATTCTATTTTTAGTTCGAGTCAAAAAGTTACATGAAAAAAAAGTATATAAATTTTAAAAATCGTATAAATTCAAATAGATTTGCATATCACAATACAATTCTGATACTGTGACAAAAATTCTTCTTCATAAATGAATTCCTTTCTCGCACCACAAACAATAAAAAAGGCTTGTGATCAGAAATGTTCATATTATTATTAATTATTTCTGACCGAAAAATCTTTTACAGTTCGTAGAGTATGAAAATAAATAATTTATGATAGATTTGTATATTTCACTCTGTTCATTTCTATAAATCTACAAAAAAATCTGATAGTAATATCGATGATTTATGATTAAATAAAGTATACTTTTTTCAATTTCATTTTGCAATATTGATAGAAGTTTATGTTTATTGTAAAAACATCTGAAGAAATATAAATAAAAGAAATCGAATGCGTAAGAAAATCATTAAAATTTTTGTTTAATATGAAGACAAATTTGATAATCATCGATCCTTCTTTTTCATCTCTTTCTGATATTTTAAAAGATTATTTCTTACAAAATAAATGTGAAAGGGACAAAAATGTATTTATGAAAGCGAATGTTGTCACAGTGTCAAAATGTATTATTGTTAAATTGTATTAAATTTATAAAACTGAATAAAAAATAATAATTACCAGACATATAGTAAACATTAACACTAATAATCGCATTAAAAGGTATTATTTTTAAAACGGTTTATAAAATTCGTTTATATGCCAAGGCTTTCTTGTGGACTGTTAAGATAAAAATGAGAATAATTCTTATATATATATATATATATATATATATATATATATATATATATATATATATATATTAGACATTTTATATAAAAAGTTCTGAATAATTACAAAAAGAACAATGAATTCGTCTCGTTAACGCTAAGAAACTAAAGATTAATTTAACTAAAATAATTCATATAATTTAGCATTATTTTAAACGGAAACGTCAGATTATGTCAAAAGTTTATTACACGGTGTTGGAAAGCCAAATGGAAAAAGAGTACTTTAACGTGCGACCTTGAATTTTTATTAGAAAAATGTATTCAGTCCAGACTTAGAGCAGAGATCTATCGTGCAGTGACCATCAACGTACTTGAAATGTTATGAAAAATATATTTAAAAGATCTTAAAACAATCGTAAATGATGTCTAAGTGTTATATGTAATAAGGAAGAGATTCGAGTACAGGAAGATAAGATGGAAATAAATCTCAAAGTGAGAATTGTTTAGTAAATTCCAGATTAAGTTATTAATAGTACTGCTAAAAATATAATAAAAATATGCAGATACAATTTTAATATATATTGCAACAAATTGAATACATAATGATCTATGTTAGAATGTTCTAGAAAGTCTCCAACAATTAATTAATATTAGAATGAATTTGTTACTTAATCAAGAATATTACTTTTTACTATTTGTACTTCTTTTCGTTTTTATTCTGTACTTTACTGAATTTCCACATGTGAATTTTTCGTTCGCCATTCAAATCAAAAAATGTTTTCTTCTCAGAAAAATGAAATAATAGATTATTGATCATTTCTGATTGGGTTTTATTCGAATTTCAATGACTAAATTACAATAATAAATGGGTTTGAATGTTAACTCTCCTGCTAGTCTAGATAAATCATCAAATTTTCTTCAGATAATTATTTTTTGGGAAACATATAATTTTTGAATATATAACAGGAAGATGAAACAGAGTTTGGATATTTTCAAGAGTTTGTAAAATGTAAATATGAAAATAGACATATTTGAAAAGATTTGTACATATTTATACATTTTAGAACTCAATCGTTTTATAAAGAAATTAATCTAATTCTAACATTTTCACAATCAATATTTTTAAATGAATGAATGATGAGTGTAGATAATTTTCAATATATTGATCAATGTATTGATTTTTATTACTTTATTTTTTAAAGAAATTGATATTAATATATCTGAAATTTAGAAAGTATATACATAAAAATATTTTTTACACTGTATTACTTCAGGCAGATTTTATATAACAACAACGAGTTATCAAAATCTACCTGAAAAAACACACGTGTTCAACATAGTAGTAGAAAACAAAAACTAAAATCAGAACGAAGACCATCAGGATAACATCACGAGCCTGTGAGAGGCCTGTGAATAGAGATTCAGACTTCCTTCTGAATCTGTTTGCTGTACTATGTGTAGAGGCTACAAAATTACTATAAAAATTCCTCAATCCATAAAAATATCATAATATTTCATCAACAGAAATCATAATGATTTTAGAGAGCTTTAAAGATTTCCTGGTTAATATAGAAATAATCAAAAGCAACAGAAAACTCGCTTAAATTAGAGTGTGGTAAATCAAAGCTTAAAATATAATATTGCATTTTTTAATGTGTGAAAAGAATTTATATTTAATAATTACTATCAATTTAAATGATAATAATATAAATAACAAAGCGTTTTTTATGAATTCTTAATAACGATTCATGTTTATATTTTTTTCCATTCACTTAAGTACAATAAATAAAATAAACTGATTTATTAGACACTAATTTAATTGTAATTGACTCCCACATATTTCTCAGAAAAGAATTCTACTAGAAGTAGAAAAAAGGCAATTACTTCGATTAATAGCTTTGATACAGGATATCAATTATTGTAATTAGACCTTGAAATGTGAATAAAAATACTTTCAGTAATTGACAACATCACTTTGAAAGTATTTCCTTCATAAATACATAAAATCAACACGACATCTAAACACAACTGTACTCTAAACTAGGTAACAAATCTTTCAACAAGTTCATAAAATCAATTTAAATAACATCACTTTCATTTAATGGCTACTTAAATTTTCTTTCTATTGAATAAAATAGAGGACAGCAATGATAACACAGTTCATATGTTCACCTACGGATTCTCCGTGGGTTTGAATTGCGATTTCAGTCATCTGTAACTTTCATTAATGGAACAAGATATGTTTATAGTTTGATCTTTGTAAAAAAATCGAAATTAAATTCAAGAAAAATTTGATATTACTATTTGAAAGACATTTTGATAATGTTTTTCTGTGCATATTTTAAAGAAACGTCGAATGAGAATCTAAAACTAATGTTCATTCGTATTCAAACCCATAAAAAAAGATATAAAATTCATTTTTATCGCAACACAATCTCTCTAGTATTCTATTCAAGTTGTATCTATGATAGTTACAATTAAATTAATTTAAATTGCACGGACACCGTGTAAACGTTTCATCCATATCAGAAAAAAAACAAGTTGTAGCGAATTAAGAACTAAACTAACTAAATAAAGAAAAAAATGAAACCACGATTAAACCCAATTTCAAATCACAATCAAAAACAAATCGCACGAGTTCAAGTATTGGTTTGTACATTCACACGTCGTATGTAGTGTTTTTACCCTGAATGTATTTTTGAAATTGGGTTTACGGCACATACAGAATCTTATTACCTGTTTGTTTTATGTTTGATGTAATTTTCAACAAAAAAATACACTTATTGTACATTTTAATTCACTGTAAATAGTTGAGTGTGTATAGAATGTTAATTAATTAATATTATAATAATATGATTGTCTTATAATTAAAGAAATAACAAAAATTAATGTGGTTCTATGTTTTTATCTCCCCTGACAGGATTTTATATTAAATAAAATCATTTTTTTTTGTTTAGATTACAAATCAATTTTTTTCTATTATACTTTTCTCTTTACAGATTATTTTATCATTAATTTTCCATTACTGACAGGTGAGTTAATAAATATACGGTTTTATTTACACACTACTTAATCGAGAGATTAATTAATACTGATAAATTTTATTATCAGTTTATAATAAAAATCAGTGTCTTATATGGAGATATTCAGAAAAGTTGTGACGTTTTCAAAAGTGAATAATAAAAATAATCGTAGATTTCTTTGAAGATTTCAATGCAACAAATATTCTTATATCTTAGAAAAGATCGGGCGCAAATGACCTCAGTTGTCGATGCGCCATAAAATCCCAATAACCGACCAACTAACTTTAGGAGAGATGTAATTAAATAAAAATATCGTTATAAAGAGATTCAAACATTATTTATAACAAAGAAAATAATAAACTAGGCCGTTTTTTTTAATCTGAAACTTGTTTTAAAAATAACTAAAGATCTGGAATGAATTATTGTTTTAAAATCAAGGAAAAAAATAAAATTAAAAAGTATTTTGAAAGATTTATCACAATTTCGTATAATTTCATCTCTAAATCAACCATCTCTAATTATTTTATGAATTTTCAGAATCAGAACGTTTCTGGTGATAAAATAAAATGTTATTTACTTTTATTATTGTCGATAATTTTTTTCTACACAAATTACAAAACTTTTTCTGTTCAAAATTGTTCAGTCAATCATTATTGATCATTCTTGAATGTTACACGCATTTTGATTGCGATCCTATCATCCTTAAAGCGACAAGGTACAGAATAATTTATAGCTTGTACCAATAAAGTTTCATTTGCGAAAATTGTAAATCGTGTTTAAATATTGATGCAATAATTATGGTACTTTGAACTATAAATGTTAAATACGTATCTATGGAATACTTTTTACTCATTTGTAAGACAATATGTACATATTAGATGCA
Source organism: Acanthacorydalis orientalis (assembly GCA_034766995.1). Classification (NCBI taxonomy): domain Eukaryota; kingdom Metazoa; phylum Arthropoda; class Insecta; order Megaloptera; family Corydalidae; genus Acanthacorydalis; species Acanthacorydalis orientalis. Next base: position 4,031,587 of record CM068316.1, on the reverse strand, counting down.
TTTATACCGAATCGATCATAAGTCTGTTTTAAATTAAAATATTTTCTCGTCGTTTCAAGATTTTGAATTTTCAATCTTAACATTTGAAAACACTATATATCTTGTTCAAGCAGTTGGCATAACCTTACAAACAATAGTGAACTCGATGGCATCTGAAACCCAGCATATTAGGAATTGCATATTTTTCGCATTCCAGTCGAAAAAAAATGTTGCCGGAGCCACAGGAATGATTCGTTCAGCTTTGGGGGAAGGTACTGTGACGTGTAAAACATGCAAAAATGGTTTCAAATGTTTCGGAGTGGTGATTTTGATATTTCTGATCGAGAAACGTCCCGGACAACCGAAAAAATTAGAAGACGACACGCTTGAGTAGCAGTTAAGTAAAAAATCCACTCTGACTGAACAGAAGCTCGTTCAACAACGCGAAGTTACCCAGCAAGTAATTTTCTATCGTCTACATCGGCTGGGAAAGATTCAAAAACCAGACCGACGGATTCCATATGAACGCAGGCCAGAAAACAAAGAAAGAAGACAGGATACGGCTATGTCCTCGCTCACAAGATTAAAGGGAAAGATTTTTTGCATAAAATCATAACCGGAGATGAATAATTGGGGTTTTGTATGACAATCCTAAGTACCGAAAAACATGGGTTACGTCCGGTGAACCTCGACTTCGAATCCAAGTATTCACGCCAAAAAAATGTTACCGTAAATTTGGTGGGACATTAAGGGTGTAGCGAATTATGAGTTGTTCGAACCTGGTCAGACTGTAAATTCAGAACGTTTATAACAACAGATCATCCGTTTGAGTGACGAATCAGAGAGAAGAAGACGTCACTGGCGAGGGAACGAGATAAGTCATTCTGCAGCACGACAACGCTGGGGCGCACGTCACGAAAAGGACCAAAAATGTTATTTGTTTGTTAGGCATAGAGGTTTTTCCTCATGCGACGTATTCACTAGACCTAGCCCCGTCAGATTATCACCTACCGACCTAACCGACATATTTTTTTGACAGAGGATTCGTCAGGCCCCCTACAAATGGAACAAAATAATAGGGGATATTTTGAGGATTGAAATTTATTCCATTTTTCCGTAAATAAACATTGATTTTCTATTAAAAGGTATCGAATTAATTTGAACACCTAATATGTATATACATATATATATATATATATATATATATATATATATATATATATATATATATATATATATATATCAATAATATGAAATTATACATGTTTAATTCCGTTTCTAGAACTATTATCATTATAGACACAGAGACAATAGAAACAGACCGAACAATTTCATATCTAGTTTCATATTACAAAACTCCGAGCACATTAAATGCAAAACAGGATTATTATTATAAAATATGTATATATAAAAATAATTGTATTCAGAATTGAATGAGTTCGATGTAAATGAGATCTCCATAAATTCATATTAATTGCGTGTTACAACGTCCGCTAAGTAGTATTTTATCTGATAAGATTATAACTGCATAATAACGGTTCTGTAAGCACAATGAATAAAACTGTCTTGTGCTCGAGAGAGGTACGGGTTTTTTTTCCGAGCTGTCAAGTTAATCTTTAATTAGCAATGTGATACGTGATAAATTCTGACAGTAATGGAAACTTTCATAATTATTATATATATATATATATATATATATATATGAACCAAATATATGGAATGATTTTTTCTGACTCAATTTTAATACAATTGTGTAATAATACGCGTTTTTTTCTCAATCGTTTTTCATTGTAAGGAATTAGAGTTAAGCTCTTGTTGTTTAGTTCAGATGAATATAATTACTTTCGTAAGCCGATTTATTTCTCAATATTAATGAATAACATTTGTTATTCCGTCTGGTTTATATATATATATATATATATATATATATATATATATATATATATATATATATATATATATATATATATGTATGTGTGAGTAGGTGTTATCTTGTAAACATAATTGGTAGCGGTTGTTAATTCGGTCAGAATTTACGTAACAATTAAACTTTTTTTATAATCCCTTCTTCAAAATGAAAAACTACTTAGTTTTGTCATGATACAGTTTAAAACTTTCTCTGATCAAAATGCTCAATATATCATTGCAATGTCAGTAAAATCCAATTGTTAGTTGGTTAAGTTCTTAAAAAAATCCGTGTTTTGTAGGATTACGAATCTGTCCAAAATAGTGGGTTAGATTTTAAAATCTAACAAAAATATAAATATATTGAAATGGAAAATATGTCAAGTGATGATTCATGCAGATAAAACTAATTTGTTACATGGAAGATGTTCACTTCAAAATGATTAAATGATCAGATCAATAAACATTCATTGAAAATATCAATAATCGATTAATATGTTACACACTAGTGTTAAATAATTGAAGCTAATTTGTTTCTTTTGCATCGCTGCTTAGCACAATTAAACTAGAACGTTTTCATTATTGAAAAATATCTTTATCTTCAGAATATATTTCTACAATATCTAGATTTTTATATTCTGCTTTTTCATCAAATCTGTTATTCTTATTTACTTGCTTGTTCTTGAGAAATCCTTATGAATTTCATAGCACGGAACTAAATATCTGTGTAGTTCTCTTCTGAATTGTCCATTTACTTCAATGGAAAGATCTGTTTTTGAACTGTTATCGTTTTAGACGCAGAGACAATAGAAATAGACCGAACAATTTCATATCTAGTTTCATATTACAAAACTCAGCACATTAAATGTAAAACAGGATTATTATAATAAAATATGTATATATAAAAATAATTGTATTCAGAATTGAATGAGTTCGATGTAAATGAGATCTCCATAAATTCATATTAATTGCGTGTTACAACGTCCACTAAGCAGTATTTTATTAAGTAGTAATTAATCCGCTAAGTAATATTCAAAAATATCATTGCAATTGCTCGGATAAATTGGTATCTTCTTGTATACTTTTTAACGTAAAAACTTGATATTCAGGATTTACATTTGCGCTATCATCATCTAAATTAATTTGGTTTAGCTCATATGTCATTTTAACCAAATCTGTTTCATAAATCTCTTCTCCTATCACTAATTCTTGAATATCTTCGATAAACATACTATCAAAACCAATCTTGAACCGCTTAGCAAGTTCTACTATTGCACCGATTCGATTTTCTGCTAGTATGACCATATTTTCACAAAAAAATAATGAAAATGTTGAAAAAATGCATCTAACATAATATGTAGAACGAGTACTTCAATGTTCAATCTGTGTTTGAGTGAAACCGTTTTATAGAAGTTCCATTTTATACAAAGGTTACCTGTATTGATCGTTACTTATGCAATTTTTAAAGTGCTATCAACATCCTCAGAGTTGTCTGTACTTTTGAGTTTTCTGGTTAATATGGCATTGTCATCGAAATGTGCGTAAGCAATAATCAGGAAATGATCTATAATGATTTGTTGATTATTTTTGACTAGATATTTTTGTGTATTTTGTAAGGTGTGAAAGAATAACTGATTCATGAAACTTAATTCAGCAATAGTGTCATAACTGTATTGTATCTAATTGTTTTATATAAGTTGTAAAAATTAATTCGGTGCATTTACATTGAATGAATCATAAGTCTGTTATAAATTACAAGTTTGGATTTCAAAGTGCCAACCTTTTATAAACACTACGTATCTTGGCCAAGCAATTGGAATACCTTATGAAAGAGTGGTGAACACGATGGCGTCCGTAAAGCAGTATATTAGGCATTGCATACTTTTCGTATTTCAGTTGAAAAAATGCTGTCGAAGCTACAAGAATGATTTATTCAGCTTTAAGTCGAGGTGTTGCAAAAACATGCAAAACATACTACAACGGTGGAAGAGGTCTGAAAATGTATTGACATTTCATCGACTCAAAGTCGCCATTTTTTTTCGACAAAGAGATTCATCAGTTACTCGACAGATCGAGCAAAGTTATAGAAAACAATGGGAGATATTTTGAGGACTTAAATGTATTCCATTTCTCCATAAACATTCATTTTTTATAAAAAAAAAACGCACCGAATTAATTACTACAATTGATACATTGTATGTAAAGAGATAAGAACATATAAATGACTATAAATGTTATTATCTCTTTATTTAACACACCTCAGGATCTCACTCTTTCCCTCTTATTATTGTTTCATTTATTACATTTATGCCGGGATATAATTCACTGTTTACAAAACGTGATCAGTGCTCAAAAATTATCCAAACACTTGGAAGTGCATTGAATTTGTCAGTTCTGTATTTGATTATTTTCATAAGTTATGAACACATCCTGTATATTATTTTAAATAATTGCTGTTATTTTTTGAAGCATTTCTCAAATGCTAAAACCTTTTTAAAATCGTTACTTGTAATTTATGAGAGGATTGAGATATGTTGCAGATTTACGTTTTGTTTAGTTAAGAGAGAAAACGTGCTCGTTAATTTAAATAAAGATTACATACACTTTATATATTTTAACAAGTATATTTCGACGTTTAAGAATTAAAAAAAGATGTAAGCTGCCTCGTATATTTTTTTAATGTTCGTCATGGTATGACAGGCGGTTAGAAAGAAAGAACTTAAATAGAATCAAAGAGCCAAGGTTTCACAAATGAATTATTTTTCCATCCCACAAACTATATTAAATGATTCTCTTAAAAAACATTTAATAAATTATTAATGATTCTTTTTGATTATCCCTTATGCATATTTTAATGGCAACGACATCATTCTCAGAGCATCAAGGTACAGACAGATGCAAGGACTAAAATAAATACCTTGAGATTCACTGATGGCTATGTTATTCTCACAGAAAAGAGGAAAAATACTGGAAAATATTTTAGAACGGAGTGGAATAAACCTTAGAATAATATTTTTTGCACTATGACTAAATTCATTTTCACTGTTGAGTTTCATTTATTGTGACTTATTATGGTTTATTAAAAACATATTTTTAATAGATATTTTCAGACTTGAAAAGTGTAATACGATCCTGTATTACATGAGAACTGATCTGCGTAAAAGTAGTAAAAAAAAATGATACAAAAACAGTGTGTGTGTGTGTGTGCGTGTGTCAGTGTTCAATTCTATACGTATAAGAGCAATATATTATATATGAAAACAAACTATCAATATTTTGACATTAATAAAGCGGTAAAACGAAAAAAAATCGAATTTATTCAAAACTGCCATCGTCGGTAGTAATGAATTAGGCCCTGTTGACATTTACAAGGAAATATAAGGACATAAATCATAAGTAGCACAGTGAACAATACAAGAAAACCTTTTGCATACGTACACCGATCTCTGTCTGACATACAGGTGCGCGTCACGTACACGCCGTTCGTCCTTATCATACCTATATACCTGATCGCATCTCGTGTCTGAAGATATATTTTACATGTTTAAATTTTGCAATAGTTGAATTAATTCGCTGTATATTATGGCGATGTGTGCGTTTAGTTAAAACGGTGCGAGACGGAGACATGAATACCGATATTTAGTTTCTTGTATATATTTTGTTTTGCTCTAAAGATCTGCAATGAAGCCCCCGACGCGATATACATTATTCATGTGTATATTTGCTTTTATAGACAGTTCGTTTTAAAAATGTACATTTTTTCTTTCAAACGTACAAAAATTCGATTTCGTCGAGTACGAATCGACTTGAACTCGATTTGAATATTTATATACGTGTCTGATGTATTTGTCAATAGCAGATCATTAAATCTAATACAAGGATCTGAACAGTTGTGGGTTTTTTTTCTGTGTCTAAAACTAACAAGTTTTCTGAAAAAATCACTTTTGATAACGCGGAATACAGAAATGAGTGTACGACCGAACACCTATAAACAATCTAAGAGGATTTTCAGAAATGAATTCTTTCTTTATCCCACAAACCATCTTTTTTTTAAAAAAATCATTATTGATTTTTTCGATTGTTGTTTATGCACATTTAGATGACGAGATCATCATCCTCAAAGTGCCGAGGTACTGAAAAATTAGATTTCTCTGTATTTTGATGCTTTGAAAAAATGTACATAAACAACAATTAAAAATGGTCAATAATGATTTATTGAATATTTTTTCTGGATTTCTTTGTGGTTTATGGGATGAAGAAAGAATTAATTTATGAAAGTGAATTTAACCATTGTCAGAACTGTAGATTGAAGAGTAATTCCAGAAATGTTTGGATGTATCGAATGGAAAAAATGAAGAATTGTGAGTGAACAATGACGTTTTTTGAATGAGATAATTTTTAAGTCTTGTATCTTTTCAATAAAGAAAGTTTTACTAACTAATCTTGTTTTTTTTTTGGTCAGATTTCGAATAAAGTAGAATTTAAGTCAACATCTACTTTCATTTCATAAAATTCATCCCAGTCTAGATTTAAATCCTTATAAAAATCTAAATCGAAAACGCGTTCCTTTTTATATTCATTTGTTTAAATATTATACTGAGTACATTAAGTGAATAACAGCTCGATATACTTTCATAAATTCAATTTACAATCACTCTACAAATTATAAAACATATTTCTGTACCATAGGACTCTGAGAATGATAAAATGAGTTCATAAAATCGTTTAAAAATGTAAATAGGCATCGCAATGAACATCGAGGACATCGTAAATCTAACAAATAACAATATTATTTTTTTTTATAAAACATGAATTAATAAATGTATTTTTAAAGCTTTATTTGAACAAAGAAATTATTTGCAATGCTATATAATTTTACTTAAAGTTATTTGTTACTTGCTATTTTAGTAAAAAAATGTTCGAGTTGCTGGTAAGTGAGGTGAAGAAATCACCGAGTGCAAAAGGTTAATTTAAAAAAAATTATATATGTATATACTTATTTGAATTAAGAATTAATTGTTTAAATAATTACAACACGCAAGTGTTCGCACTTAAATAACGTTTTTCAATTTATATAAATCGAACTGACAAATAAATGATCATGGAATTTGTAATAATAAAAATTTATTCCTGAAAGGAATTTCTGTCATTGGACTCGTTATGCTAATCAGATATACAACTGATTGATTTTATTAATAAATATGTTTAAACATGTTCATTAAAATAAAACTTTCATAGCTTTTGAAAAGGTGTGAATAAGAAGTATTTCAGTTTGTCTGACAAGATAATAAATATTTTATTACCTTTTTTGATATCAGTCTAATAGAAACGAGATTTTCTGGTGATTCTGTCGTGAATAAAAAAATCATGTCTCATAGGCGATAACAGAATAAAACGGTAGGTTTTATTTCATTAACGTAATGTGATTTGATCATTTTAAGATTGACTTTAATAGATTCTACTTAAAATTATATATATATATATATATATATATATATATATATATATATATATACACAAGTGATGGATGAACATAAATACTAATGAATAAATAATATACGGTTTTTCAGTAAATATTTTAAATTGTTCATATATTCATCATTATATTTTTCAGAAGGTCAACACAGAAAAATGTTGTTTTTAAATGTTTAACTTTTATTTAATGTTGAATTTATAGGAAACACACTTAAAAATACTTTTTTTTAAAAATAATAATAATATCTCTAGTTGAAACGTTAATTGGTCTCATGTTAACAAATATTTAATCTTTTTCAAATGTAATCAGATTATTCGATGATATATTATTATATAATAAATATGTATTATTATATATTTTTTTTATTGAAACTATAAAAAAATAGTAAACCGAGATTTTTAAGGATATCAAACACATGATATAGATTTATAAGAGAATGGACAAATATTCAGCTGTTAATTTAACTGATACGTTGTTAAAGCGGTTTTATAAATTTGCAAGTAATTCGTTGTTGAATAAAAATATTTAAAATAAATGTTGTCAAGATGAATGAACAAAACAAAGAGTGTTCAATATTTTTCTAATTAAAACAGGAGATAATTAAATGATCTTTTTGTATTGATAGTAAAAACATTAATGAGATTAGTTTGTAGATGTAATTTTAATGTATGGAAAGTGATAACACTCGAGATAAATTGTAGGAGGCGGAATACAAGAAAATAGAAGGAAAAAAAACGTATAGGAATAATTGTACGTTTGTTACGCGATAGCTTTCAACATAGGTCAAAAACGGACCTTGATCTGTGATCGAACGTTTAATGAGAGAACCAAATACCGGCTAGATTTTCAATCACGTCCGTCAAAGGAATAATAAAGACCCGACGACAACGTAACGCGGACTTTCTCAGCAAGCACTGACCGTCCGAAAAAAATATACAGCACTCGAACGATTGTCATAGTTGGCAGAACTTGTTTATTTAAATGTTCATATGTTTGTTTTGACTGGAATTTCGAAAGGAACGAATGGAAATTTTTCGTCAGTATAAAATTCACACGTGAAATTAATTAAAATTATTGTAAAGATCGTTTAACGTGTATGCAATCGGTTATGTAGTGTGCAAACGCATCGGTCTCCATGAATTTTGTGTTGAATAATCGTTCTTTTATGTATTGTCATTTCAAAGGCCGTAAGTGGATTCTGTTTTGTTTTTGTATAGATTTTGTTATCGGACTGTCAGGCCGGTCTCTTTTTCGTCTCGATTGTCACATGTAATTTTTTTTCTATCGATTCGTACTGTCAGATAGCGTCGAGCAGAGAGACTAAGTGTCAAATATGTAACGATCTGTCAAAATTCACGTTTTACAAGTAAACTAGCGTTTTTTTCCATGTATTGCGTGATTATTTTACATTTTTCTATAAACAAATTACCGATAATATCTATCATCTTTTATACTTTATGTTTCTCTCTCTCTCGATATATATATATATATATATATATATATATATATATATATATATATATCCTATTAACAATTATATACAAAAATACTGTAAATAAATAAAAACTGCTTATAAATTTAGAGTTTACAATATTTACAATGGTTGAATTTTTGTAATATGAATTTTAAGTTGATTATAAACAAATATGCTGAATGAAAATGCTGATTTTCATTCATCTTTAATATTTTAAGTTCTTGTTATCAATTAACAGATGCTATAGTAATTAAAAATACAATTTCTCCAATAGACAGTAGCTTAAATATGTTATAAATATATTTTTAAAATGGTTTTTCATTATTCAGAAAGAAGGAAATAGTTTTTCTAATTAATATTTGAACATTCAGTATGCATTCTGTTATTCAATCCTCAAAACATTTACTCAGAGTCTAGTGACATATGTTCTATATCTTATCAAGATCAAGAATGACTTTTTAACCAGACAAATTTTATGTATTTTCTGGGAGAGTTTCAATTTATCCATTAATTGATTCCAGCTTTTTCCATTAATTGATGTCTTATTTGATCTGATTTGTTAAAAAGTGTTAAAAATAATAATTCCTCGAATAAACCAAAGAAAATATTAATGAATTATATAAAAAATAAATACATTTTTGACCAATAGAAAAGTTGAAAAATAAACTTTTTTTCAAAACTTTTGAGATTAGTAAATTTTCTGATAAATTCTTTGAGTCAATAAATTATTTTTGAAATACGGAATAATGAAAAAAATGATAAAATAAAATAGATTATTAAATTTAAGCCACACTCTTAAACTAAATAAACTGTTATAAAATATAAATTTACTTTTTGTTACTGAGTTCATTTCTAATTTCTTGGGTTGATTTCAAAAAAAAAATCTCACAAGAACAAACTCAAAGAACTGTTTTACATTAAAAACGAAAAATGAAGATTGATTTTCATTTCACATTTTCAATACTAATAGGACGCAATAGGGGGAACCCAGGGAAGATTCGCCCGCCCTTGTGGCAGCGCGGCTTTTATTAAAGAATCCCCACGCCGTGAAAAATACGTGCAGCATACGCGTCTCCTGCCCATCGTGTTACAATCGATTGCGGATCTGAAGGAGACGAAAGGATCGAAATTCAAGAATATTCTTGCTCAGGTATTGAAAAATCTTTGTTAGTATTTTTTTTTGATAATTTATTTCGTTTCTGTGCCTGTATTATTGAAATTATTTTTCTTGTTCTTGAGGTTACCATTTATTTTTGTTTCTCAATTATCGGTTTCGTCTTTCGACATCTTCAAATGGGTAATCTTATTGGTATTAAAGTATTCATATGAACATCTGAAAAAACCGGTAATAGAGATACAATAACAAAGAAAAGTAACCCAAGAAAAGTACCCTCTAATAATTTATTTCATTCTGATATTGTGGCTAAATAAATGAATTCTTTTCTCAACCCACAGAAATATAAATTTCAATAATTGATATTTTAATTTTTGCTTATGCACCTTTCGAAAGCTTTGCTATCATCATCATATCGCTAAAGTGTAAAAAAATCTGGTGTTTTTGAACTTCAACGTTTTGAAAATTTTGATCAGATTTTTTTGTTGATTGTGGGGTGAGATAAACCATTTATAGAAATTCTTGTTTCGATTACCGAGTTTTATTAGTATTTATTTATTGCAATAGTTGCTAGTATTCATTTCGTATTTCATTATTATAATATTTGTTTATTGCATCTTCAGAGTTTTGAGAATAATCGAAAAAAAATCATAAATAATAATCACAATCATTAATAATCAATTGCTATTTGCTATCAATTGATATTTTTGTTGGGTGTAAATTCTTATGGAAGAGAAAATTCATTTTTGAATAATAATTTACAGCAATTAATATTATCAATATATTACTATAAATTGTTGAAAAATAAACACAACCTATCTTTTCCTATATAAGAATATTACTGTTTAAATTAAACGATTAATTTATAATGTTCATTTCTTATTTAAGCTTAATTTTTAAAATTTTGAATTAATTACTTTCTGAGGTATAAATAAAGAATTTTTAAATCTTTCCACTGAAATAAAAACAATAAAAATGAAAAATGATTATTTAAACTCTCTGAGAAGGATATGTAATTTTATTTAAGAAATATATAAAATGTTAATTATTTTTTAGGTCAAATCAAATATTAATCTTAATTGTTTACGTCCGAAACCTCGAAACATCCATCTTCAAGTTCGTCGTGCCTTAGCCCACGGCAAACAAATCGGTATAATAAAAAACAAACAAGGTAAATACTTGCTAGAATCGAATGAGTTTATAAAATGCGATCAGAGGAAACGAAAACGTGCGAACGATAAATTCTCGTTGAGGAAACTACGATTGAATAACGTGGACACGTTGAGTAATTGCAGTAAGAGATCGACGGGCCGAAAATGTAATACAAGAACACGTAGGAGTAAATCGTCACAATGTATGGACCGTTACAGCGAAAATCAGTACAAGACAACGAATCGTAAGACGAGAAAGCGACAGAAGAGCGTTTCAAGTGATCATTCGTCGATACAGAAGAAAACGGTGAAGAATTTGAAAGGCAAACCTCAAAAGTGTAATGCGTCCAACGCGCCAGGTCGGAAAAAATATAACGAGAAATACAAAGAAGTGAACGACAATGAAGAGAATGATGACGAACAGAATGATAATGAGAACGATCAAGAAGAGAGTAATGAAGAGACGATAGACAACGACAAGAAATGCACTAAGGAACAGAAAATGCCGTCGCCGGTGAAAAAAGTAAAGAATTTAAAAAGGAACAGAGAGGAATCGTGTAGCAACAATCAAGCGTCCGCCTCGCGAAACGTTCGCAAGAAACGCACAAAAACCAAGTGCACTAAACCACATTCGTGATTTACTGTTACGTTGTCCTATTTTTGTTTCATTGACTTTTATTTTGTACGATTTTATTTGGATCGATAATCCTTATAGTAATTCTTTTTTATGAAGTTGTTTAAATTGTATATTTTATAGATTTTCTGTATAACTGTTATTTAATATTATTTTTATTAGCAAAAAATATATAATACTGTTTTTAGTAACACGTCTACAGGTATCTGTCATTATTTTTTTTAAATTCACAGAGATACGAGGAGTGATCAAAAAATACGGTGAATACCGCCACTGATCGGCATCTAATGGAACGAGTAGGAATTTCAATCTTGTAATTTAATCTTTGAACCCTCCTTACATTATGTAACAAGTTCCAATTCGTTCTCTTCTGTCAGTAAGTATTGAAGTACGATTTTGTGAAAACAGGTTTCTTAGTCATGTCGTAAAAATGGATCAGGAACAACGCGTACAGATTAAATTTGGTTTCAAACTTCATAAAAGTGACAAACAAACCCACGAAATGTTAGTTTACTGAGAATAATCACCTATCTAAGAATGAGAAGAATAATCTACCACCTATCTCACATCTACCAAAGAATGTCTTTTATGGGGTATCTAGTAGTGGAGAACATGCATTCAGCTGATCAAAAGGACACAAGGACAACGGATTATAATAGTCCCAGTACTGAAACTAAATTCATTTTTACAAATGAATTTTCATCTACACAATTCATAATTTTTTTCTAACCAAAAATGTTTAGTAAATGATTATTGTTTATCAGAAAGTTTTTTTATTGTTTGTAAGGTGAACGAAAAATTAATTTGTGAAAACTGCAAATATTAAATACTAGTGTATATATATATATATATATATATATATATATATACATATATATATATATAATATTATAAGCTTTATTACTATTAATTTGCGAATAACCTATTTTATGTCTGCATAGTGCTAGTTCGTATTTAATTCTAACAAATATTGTTTTACAGGATTTTTCAAATGCCTGTTTACAAAAGTGTACTCAAAATTAATTAAAAGTTAAAAAATAAAAAATTGAATTATTCTAAAATCACATTTTACAAATTATTGCATAGTGTGGTTATTATTTTTATAAATTCGCAACTGTTTGAAATCGGTAATAAATGATTATAGATTGAATGAACGATTCAAAATTATAATATAAATATTTTTACAATGAAATAAACTCTCACATCTATTACACTATAAAAACTTACTTCATCGCTGTTGCGATAACCATTCATTTATTAAAATTTGTAACAACCAATTGTATTAGAAAAGTTAAAAGTCACTTCCAGATCTCCATCTTATAAATCAGTTTAAAAAAAGCTCCGTTGCAATCAATCTGAAGAAAATATACAATAGCCATAACTGTTCTTCGCTCAGAGAAACGAACTTATCGAGTTTCTAAAATCTCGCAAAGTTCATAACTTTTCATACAACGCATCCACGTGATAAATTATAACCGAAAACATTCTTAAATTACATGCACGGTGCCGTGAATGTTTTATAAACACGGCGACGTTATCTAACACACACGAATAGAAATCTACCGAAAGTGATATTTATCAAAATTACCGAAAAGAAATATACATATTCAATCCGGCCACCATCTTCGCTGATTTATTCGTTCTAAATACGATTTATAAAGAAATTAAGAATCAGTTTCCGCTCATTATATTCATTCTGTCCGCCCGTATGTATAAATCACAAAACGAAAACAGTTAAGTCTCTATCAAAAAACCGACCAAAAAGGCGTGTGCTATTTTGTTGTAACAAAGATCAAACGTCATATAAATCATCACCTTTGAGCAGCGGTCTTCTTTACTTGTTCACTTTTTTTAATGCCAGTCATTCGTTAGTCAGTCAGTGATATATATGTGTATTTGTTTGAAACTGTCTCATTTAGCGATTTGCCTATTGTTTAAGACTGCCATAAAATTTCGGAATGGATGAAACAATAGACTAGGAGTATGTATGTGTGTATATATATATATATATATATATATATATATATATATATATATATATATATAGGTATCAGAACGATTTTAATTCAAATCTAACAATTAATTCATTTCAATCATTCCTATCAAAGAATTTAAAATTACTTAAATATTATATGCAAAAAATAATTCTGTGCCTTCAAACTGAATCAGACATAAGTATGTTTTAAATTAAAATATTTCCTTGTCATTTTAGGATTTTGAAGTGCTAACCTTAACATTTAAAAACAATATATATCTTGGTCAAGCAGTTGCCATAATCTCAGACAATAGTAGTGAACACGATGGTGTCCAAAAAGCAGCATATTAGGTATTGTACACTTTTTTGCATTCCGGTTGAAAAAAATGCAGCCAAAGCCGCGGGAATGATTCGTTCAGATTTGGCGGAAGATGTTGTGATGTAAAAAAAATGCTAAAACTGTTGAAAGGGTTCGAAAATGCATTGGCGACTTCATCGACACAGAGCTGCTATTTTTTCGATAAGTGATTCGTTACCCGGCATATGGAGAAAAGTTATACAAAATAATGGGTGACATTTTGAGGATTGAAATGTATTCAGTTTTTCTGTAAACATTCACGTCCTTAAAAAGAAAGTACCGTATTAAATCGTACATCTAACATATTCTAATTGTTGGTCATATACGGTAACATCAGGTTTAGTACAAGTGAAGAAATAATTTTTGTAGTCAAAGTGTTATTTATGAATTGAAAATAACAATTCGTTCAATAGAATCAATCAAAGCAATGTCATTGTAGAAGAAGACGGTTACCAAGATTGGTTGAAATGTGAAGTTTTACAATAATACCACTATACATCACTTGACTTAATGAAAATAATTTCATTTGGAAAACCAATGATTGATTAAGAAAAGAAGATACGATATTTTATATAATTTATTTTTTAAGTTTCATCTATTTGAAAACATGAATATGCACTGGTTTTAGAAAACAAGATCTTAAGAGTGACTTCAAGGATTTTAATGGAAACCTTTTTTTATAATATTTCCATTAAAATCCTTGTGAAATGTTACAAGAATATCACAATCCACCAGTTGACTCAAACAAAATAGTTTCATTTAGAAAATAAACGATTGTTTAAGGAGAAAAGACACAATATTTTATATAAAGGGAACATGATTTTAAGAGTGACTTTCAGGATCTCAATGAAAACTTTTTTATAATATTTCCATTAAAATCCTTATGAACTTTTATAACAATACCGTCATCCACCGCTTGATTCAATGAAAATAGTTTTATTTAGACGACAAACGATTGTTTAAAAAAAGAAGACAGTATTTTATATAATTTATTTTTTGATAGTTTCATCTATTTGAAAACGAGACGAATATAAACTGGTCTTAGAAAACAAGATCTCAGGAGTGACTTCGAGGATCTTAATGGAAACACTTTTTTTATAATATTTCTATATAAATTCTAAAATATAGAACATTAATTGACTTTTTAAGATTTTTAAAAACGTTGAAAAATAAGCGTGTGTGCTCTAAAGGATTGATGACGATTGTTGTAATGAATATTGGAGGATATTGAAAATTTGAAATAAGCAGTAGGATTAGGTACGGTGTTAAGTTTCGCATGCAGGTGATATTTTTAAACGGAAATTAAAACAAAAAATCCATACAACGAATCGAATCAATTACATAACACAATTTGAAATCGTACTTCGAATACTTCGTTCCGTTTTACTGCGGATCGATTCAACGTGTACGACCATTGAAACGTACGCAACGTCATAAATTATTATTTATTACGAACATAGACAATGTTGTTCAATATGTGAGCCGTTTTATTTTATTTTCATACAACTAATATGCGACTCTCGGCAATATATTACAATAGTCGAAAACACGGAAGGAAAGTTGAACCGTTCTGCTTTTATGTAAATGCGGATTGTAAATGAAATCTGAATACGTTTTGTAACTGTTTCTGTTTCCATAATGAAACAAATTTTATGCTTTGTTTTCAACGTATCAAGTTTCTATACGAAACGGTCACAGTATCAACGAGAGACATTTTCAACAATGTGCCAAAATGCGACACTCGGATTTGTCGTATCGTGAACGCTAATTTGGTCTTGTAGCCGATTCGATCCGATCATTTTCAACTTTTGTTCGAATCAATATTACATACATTATAGATTATCGAATCAATTGCCGTGGAGTTGTTACAATATATGGATATTTATTCATACATACATTCCTAACAATTCATATTTTACATTCGTTTTATTTATTTAGTTACGTTATGGCAATGAAACATTTCTAGTCACTCCTATAGAAACACAGAGCTATATCGTACTAACAACACGTGGTCGATTTAGTATACTGAATGCTTAAAATTGAATATTGTTAAATTATGTTTTCTTAATCCATTCAGATCCTGTGGGCATAATTATGCACACTTATTTTGAAGTTTCATAATATCTAAATTAATTATTTGACACCAATTCACCATATGTGTCCTTAAACACAAAATAGTAATAATAAATAAGAGTTCTCTAAGGAATCACTTTCACAACGCTTTAGTTTCATTTTGCCCAATTATACCCATGCTGGAAAACGATGAAAAATCAATAAAAAAAATATTTTTATCTCAGTTAAACTACGATCACCTACAATCAACACAAAAATATTTATTTCCCAGTAGAATTAATTCAAGTCTGAATGGACTGACAGATGTTTAAACATATATACAAATCAACCAAGGAAAATGATTAGCCACAAAACAGGTCTGACACTGTGGCTATTTCACAAATATATGGCTCTCTGTAAGGTGTACAAAAAAATCTGCGCGCAATGATTAATAATTGTTCCATAATCTTTCACAAATGATTTTTTTGTCACTCGACAAATGTCATTTTTTCTGATAATTGTTTTTTAAAAATGATTATAATTTTTTAATGTTGCTTATCTGTATATCGAGATTTCTCTGAACAATATGACACGGAATGAACTATATTCTTGTTTCTTAAGACAATTGTCTTTTTCAGTGATTTTTTTAAAAAACAGCCTCCTATATTAACACCCCACTGTAATTTTATTTTAATCAAACTATAAATCCATAAATCATAACAAAAATATAACCTGCAATCAACATTCGATTTTTCCTCATATGCAGAAATAATTTTTGTACTGAACACACATCAATTTTTTTTTGAACAAAAGTAGAAAATCTCTGTACCAATTAATTCCGAAACTAATTAGTTGAACGATACAAGTGACAGATCATATAATCGCTATATTTCACTGTATATCAACAGCTGTGTTTCATTGTCCTTCAGAAAGTATTTCGAGTTTGTCTGATTAAAAAAACGCAGCGTATGTATTAATTTTCGACTCTTGCATGCTGTACAAAGAGTTGAAACCAGAGCAGTTCAGTGAATTATAATTAAAAAGTATCTCATATATACATAATTTATAATTTTATTCTTGCAGTACATTAAATATATAAAATAAAAAAAACAGTTCTTTAAATCCCATACTAATAATATGTTCTTGTATGAATTTATTCATACGCTCTTATATTCGTAAATTCATCCAAACATAAACTAAGATACGATCATTTACACTAGAATGAACTACATACATACATACGCATATATATATATATATATATATATATATATATATATATATATATATATACCTGTACGGAGCTCAGTGCGCTGACTTTAACAAGACCTGCATTTATTTCAAGATTCATTCATGTTTACACGCGAGTTATCCCGAAACATAAATGAATTCATAATCATGTTTATTGTAACGAAAAAAAATCATAATAAAAATAATAATGATAATATTACACGGCACTAAAATAAAGAGACGTCTATAAATATTCATGCGATGAGCATTTTGCTTTCTTGTTAGCTAGTGTTAATTCGTTTAATTCAATTACGAGATGAATAACACGTCAGTCGTATAAAAAGAGATAACACGTCTATGTCTTCCTTGAAAAAAAAGTGTATAACTTATTAGCTGACAGTGGCGTAGGCCGAGATTGCTACTTGGATGTTCTCGATGATGATTTAAGGTACGGTTAAAAGGTAAATAATTGTATTTTTAAGAAATGTTTATGAGAAGTGAGTTCGAGGGGAAGATGCGTTGAAATAATTAAAGTCTGCTTTTAAGATCTACAAGATTTAACAGGATGTTAATAATTTAGATCAACTATAATATAATGAAATAAATGTTTCTGTGCATTATTAGAATGTATTTTTATAGATTTGACAGTTGATTTTTGTATTTTCACAAAATATTTTTTATTCAACAAACCACAAACATTCCTTGTAATCAAAAATGTTGAAAATCATTATCGATTTCTCAGTGTTCTGAATATGATGGGATCGACATCAAAATACACTTAAAAAATAATGAAAAATAATCAATACAATTCGAAAATTTCAATCAGATTTAGCAAATAATCGATTTTTAATTTAAAAACAAATAATTATAATGCAGAACTGATCCTGTTTTGTAGATATCACCTGCTGCGACATTTTTCTGTTTTTGAAACTGAAATGTTTCCTGAAAGGAATTAATTTGGAGATCGAGGAACATGCATTAGGTGTAAAAATTAATTCGGTGCTTTTAAATTCAATCAATCGTAACTCTGTTTCATATTAAAATATTTTCTTGTCATTTTAGGATCTTAAAGTGTCAACCACAACATTTAAAAACACTATATGTCTTAGGTAAACATTGGCATAACCATAAAAAACAGTAGTGAACATGATGGCGGTCCGAAAAGCAGTATATTAGACATTACATACTTTTCACATTTTAGTCAAGAAAAAAATGCTGCCGAAGTCACGGAAATGATTTGTTTAGCTTTAGGGGAAGGTATTGTGACGCATAAAATATGCACAAAAAATGTTAAAACAGTGAAAGAAGTCCGAAAATGCATTGACGACATCATCGATTCAAAGCCGCCATCTTTTTCCGACCAGGGATTCGTCCGTTACCTGACAGATGGAACAAAATTGTAAAAAATATGAGGGCTATTTTAAGGATTAAAATGAATTCCATTTTTTCACATACGCCTTTTTGCTATAAAAAAAGGCACTGGATTAATTTTTACACCTAATAAAAACATTAGCGATTACTCAAAAAGCATTCCTGAAAAGCTAATTTCTTGGAGTTAGAGCGGGCACTCACAAGTAAGACTTTAGAAACTGAGTATTCTAAAGAAAAAAACTTCTAAAAATGTTTTAAACTTTAGAAAGAATGAATGAAATAGTGAATAGACATGAATTAATGTGAACTGGACAACATTTGAATCCCATAATTTTTCAATCTTAGTCTTATTTTCTCGTACATTTTATGCTAAATTAATTATATAATTTTCGAAAAACAGTACTACCTTTTTATTTAATAATAAAACTATATTAGAAATGAAACATTACCAGAAAATATTGATATAACATCGAGTAACTTTTCAGAAATTATAAAAAAAACGACAAGGTTTCCTTTCAGTTTATTAAACGATTTCTCTTTATTTTCAAAAAAAAAAAACTCCACTCCATCAACCAAAGTTGATACACACTATTCGCACAGATATTCAGTTTCATTAGAAGCATTAATTTTTAATCTTGACTGCGTCGTTTAATAACCTTGTTAAAGAATCTAATTAAATATGATTTCAGCAAAACAACAAAACACACAACAAGATGTCAGGTATCAAATTAGACAAGCTTGTATATTTGTCTGAAAATATTTCGTTGTAAAATTCAACATTAAAAACTTATCATATATTAATAATTTAACATTAAAGACGCTTGTTGTGCAAAAGAACACAATGGCAGGTTACAACGCGTATTAAAAAGTCGTCGTATGATGAACAAGAGATTAGAAAGAACAGTTTTTTTGTCTAATTCTCGTGTATATATTTATGAAGCCATTTACAACAGTTGTCATATAAATTTTTTTAAATAGACAGGATTCGTACACCACTGTTTGCTTTTAACATTAAAAACATTAAAATGTATTTACAAATTTGTAAATGTATAAAATCATATTATACATACATACATACATATATATATATATATATATATAGTTTACAAATCGTTAGTCATTGGTTAAAGTACTTTATAAAATTGTAGTCTATTAATTCACGGTGAATAAATTCTGATAATATTAATGAGATTGCATTGAATGTTTTTGTAAACTAGCTGGAGAGGAATATTTTTTATTATTATTTTAGGCGAGCCTCAAAAATTTTTGGCCCACGCGATTACCCAAATGCTGGTGCGAAGGACGTTTCAAACAGTGCTAAATAATGACTGGCTCCAATCATGTATATATACATACATACATACATATATATATATATATATATATATATATATATATATCATACAGTTTTTAGATTCTTTAAATCGAGTTTGACATTTTCATGTGAATAAAAAATTGAAATATTTATGATCATTGAGGATTCATAAATTATATTTATATATATATATATATATATATATATATATATATATATATATATAATATGAATAATATGATAAGTATATACATTTTTATGATTGGAAAAAAACTCGATGTCAATACTTTATTATTCACGGTAGCAAATAATATAAATATTATTATTATTATTGCTAAAACATAAATAATTGAGAATGGGTTGTGTTCTTGGGTGTTCAGTTCGATGCTATAGAAAAAGAAAAAAGGACACGCCTGATTATGTAAAACATGTATGGTAATAAAAGTTCATTAAATTAAAATAGACGTGTGGAATATTTTATTTTTCAATAAAATTGTAATGGAAGTGTTTATTTAAATAAGATGTCTGTTCGAAGTAAGTTTTAAATTAATAATATTCAATAAAAAATTGTTATTCTCGATACGGTTTAATGATATGGAAATCTTGTTATTTTAACCCGTTCCGTGTCTCATTTACCATTTTCGGTACACACCTGAACCTCGTTTCCTGGCCAGATTATATTTTTATCATTGATAGATAATAAAGGGCACTAAAACAATTGTTGGTGTAAATACTGGATGCTGTAAAATTCTAATAATGATATTTCTTTAAAAACGGCTCGGCACGGAACGTATTAATATTTGTCTAAATAATAAAATCGTAAAGAAGATTATGTCTATATGTCATATAGCAGTAATTTGAAAAGTAATCAGAAAGAACTAGCAGACTATTGGAGATGTTTGAAAGAAAGATTTAGATAAAGAATATTTAGAATTAAGAAGTGGCGATATACAGTCGAACCTCGACTTTCAACAGTTTAACTTTTATGGATTTGATTATTGTATTAGCCAGAATGTAAGATGACTCCGATTATATGTACAATCCCAGTTTTTTCTCAAAGAAATCAATAAAAAAACAGTTTCTATAACCCCGATTATAAGGCAATACGCAATTTTCCCCAAAAAAGCTTTAATAATGAGTAATATTTAGAAAAATTATTCAGACATATATTAAAACTCGATAGTTTATTATTTTAGACGCCTACAGTGGCGTGTCAGCCTGAACTTCTGAAGATCTAAATATAACATGCCTCTTGTTTTTTTAATGAAAACCTGTGGAAAAAACCTTGCCTTATATTCGGGATCACACGGTATTCGCGAGTTTGCCATTAATAATTAAATGGGAATATTTTTGAAGTTTTGCTGTCCACTGTGGAAAATCGTAGACGATGCACGTATACTAGAAAATGTAAAGAAAACTAAAAAAAAGTTTAGCAAGTCATAAATGTATAAAATATTTATGTATTATTGATCTATTTTATCATTTACTACCATAAATGTATATTTACTAATCATATTAATAAAAAGACGTGAAAAATTCTGATTGGACAAGAAAAAAATAACTGTTTAACACCTTCAGACAAATAAATAAATGATAAAAAGTTGATTTAACACCTAGGATGAGAAATAAAATGACTTAGAATGGTATTATTCTTTATGGATCTTTACAAGTAATATGTCATGGCATTGAGTAGTTTGGGTTTTGATATTGCAACATATAGTGTAATTTGTACATATATTTTAAAAGAAGAAAAAAATATAAAAAGGGACACATTAAGTACATAACAGTGAGGAAATAAAAGAAGAAAAGCGAGCACCAGGTTTAAGGCAAAGAGTGTATATGCTAACCATGCTGTTTTACGAAAACGCAGTCGGGCATATGGTAAAGTTGACCATAAAGCCTGCATAATATAAAGGTTTGAGAGGCCTAGAGATATTCGCGGTTTTTTCACTTTCGCGAGGGTCCTGCGCCCCAAAACCTTCGAATGTAGAGCACCGGCTATATATAGAATATCATATTTTAAAAATGTTAGTTTTTTTCGGTGCCTCAGCGCTCTAGGAATGTTGGTTTTGCCATCGAAGTCCATCGATGATGCTGTTAGTATTGACATCAAAATTCTGATTAAAAACGTTTAATAAATCATAATTAATCATTTTTTAATCACTTTTTTTACACATTTCGATAGAGATCATTCTAAACGAGTCGAGGGACAAAAAAATCTAATTTTTACTTTATCAGTAACTTGATGCTTTGAGAATAATGGCTTGGCCATCGAAATAAACATAAGTAACAATCAAAAATGATCAATAATAATTTATTGAATATTTATGATCAGAAAAATTTCTAGTCTGGTCTGTGGGGAGAAAAAATAAATCATTTGTGAAAATGAATTTAGCCACAGTGTCAGAACTATTATTGTGATTACAGATTCAACAAGAAGAGATGCATTTTATTTCTGTAATTGATTTCTTAACGCAGGATTATTCTTTTCTTGAAACTAAAAAAAACCGTTCGATTCCAGTTAAAAAAAATCGCTTTGTTCGAAAACTACAAATCCAGTAAATGATGTAATCATTGACCGTGCGAATGAAACACATTAAGTTCAAATGATTCAAACTAGTGACTCATTTATAGGTACGTGTTATTGAATTAAAACAATGCGTGGATTTATTATTCAAATCTTGTCCAAGAAATAATAAGATAAACAAGTATGTTGTACTGGTTTCTAGGTTTCTATCATATTATCAATTTCAACATTGCTTTTGAACAAAGCAATCATTTCCCTATTGAAACAAATACTTTGATAAATTTGATCTCAATAGAATTTTATAAAACATGTCAAAAAAATAAATACGAGAATTGATCAACTCAGTAAATTGATTATTGTTTATGTTCGTTTCGATGATGGTACCAAATTGTTCAGAGACTCGAGATACAGAAAATCTGAAGATGATGGCGCACCACGATCTACATGTGCATAAGCAACAATTAAAAGTGATCAATAATGATTTTTCGAACATGTTTGATCATAAAAATGTTTTATAATTTGTAGAATTGAAAAAGAATTTATTTGTGAAGATGACTTTAGTTATAGTGTTAGAGTTGTACTGAATTGTGATAAAATTTTAGTTACTAAAATACTTTAATGCGTCTACGAACCTCAATAAAATATTAGGTCAGTAGGAAAATAATTGCGGTTTTTATTATGAATTTGACTGTGATAAACCGCAATTATTTCCGGTAGGAAAATAATTGTATTTATAATACACCTCAAAAGAGAACAAGAGAGCAATTCGTGAGATACTTTTAGTTAACAATGAAAATATATTTTTCAAATAATATAAATTAGAAAAAAAACATCATAAATTATAAACAGACAACACTGACTATAAGAAGAGTGCATGTATACATGAGATTGACAGCAAATAAATTGATATTATTATATCGATACAAACTGACTAAGATCACACTATAAATTTTGTAAAACCAGTCTGCAAAAAATGTTTTTGTTATCAATACAGATTACTTTTCAATTGTATGAACTGATATTGTCTTAAAACCGAATACACCAACCTTTCAAGGAAACAAAACCGATAGCATTCATGAAAAATAAAGACGTATTACCAAGATTTGATGTCTCAGGCAGGTGCAATTTTTATTACAGACATTAACATATAAAACATTTGCTTATCAGTATCTTAAGATTTTATTTGACGTAAAAGATGTGATAAACAAAAATTAATATTCTTCCAACATTCCATATTCACGCCTCCAGCTTCGAGTGGTCGATATATCACACACTATGTATATATATATATATATATATATATATATATATATATATGTGTGTGTGTGTGTACATTTCTTTTGTCCGCACGGCTACGAATCGAAACAGAAAGTACACGGTGAGAGAAAATAACGATACACGAGTTGAGCAGTAAAAATTCAAACATGGACGGTTGAAGAGGACAGGACCGGTGCCTTCTTATCGGTCGATCAAACTTTATGTGAATGAATGGATGAATGAAATACTTGTGTGATCTGTCCACTGCGTCGTCGTCGTCGTCTCACGTCTAATTGGGCGTGGGTCGAAAGGATAAAGGTCAATGGATGGTGTTCTTAAGACCGGATACGGCGTGATATATTACCGTGGAATTGGAGTTTTGTGCACAGGTGTGTTTCGTCTAAGCAGATCAATTTGTTTATTTATCGCGATGGTGTCGCCGTTTCGACAATTTTATTTATTTATCTCCTACATTCATTTATACATACATACACACACACACATATACATATATATATATATATATATATATATATATATATAAATATGTATGTATGTGAAGACAGATATATATTTTTGCAGAGGTCATGTTGAGAGACATTAAAAGAATGTGGGATATTGACAAGAATTAATTTGTCACCGTAGTTTAGGACTTCAAGTATATGAAGAAGTAAAATATTGCTGCGAGCCGAGTAATCTGATATAGCTTTCACGAAGTTTTAATTGAGTCGAAGAATTTATTTCGTTTATATAAATTTCAGAGAAATATTAATTTGACGCTGTTAAAGTATTAATTATGGCATAAATCAAAACGGCTCGGTTATTAATAAATTGCGACGGTGATCGGAAAAAAATGAATACAAATAAATAAAAAATAACAGGACCGGAGATGTTTCACAACTGAGGTTTTATAGAACAACACAATTATTAGTACACGTTTCTGTATACATGTGTGCGTTCCGCAGTCTCAGTAACTAATGTGGCCAATTTTCGGATTGAGATTTATAAGCTAGAACTGATTTAGAAATTAATTACGTACGACGGAAATATCTGAGAACGTTGAGAAATGTTTCGTGTTTCGATGGAAGCTTAACTGTATTCATGTAACCACCTACATGGAGAAGTCCGTAGTCGAAACACGTACCGGACAAAACATGGACACGAGTATTTTTTAAAAAATATCACAATTAATTAAATCAGGATACTTTGTCGTTTGCTTAGATTAATTTTTTAATCAGAAAGTATTTGATAATTAACACAGTTGATCATTTTTCCATCGACATTACATCCCTTAATAGATTATTATTTTAAAAGTTAAAAAAATAATTCAATTACTTGATAATTCAAAATCTGTGGATCAGAACAAAGTGATATGAATGATAATATTTTATTCATTTTGATGTACTTTGCTTTTCCGTTTTTAATACAGGTACTGGATCATTGCAAAAGTTCGTAAACGATGATTACTAAGGAGAAGTATTGTCAACAACTAATCAAACTGAATGCAGTAATTAAAAAAAGTATCCAATTTTGGCCAATCGCTAGGGGGTCATCTTCCACCACGAGAACCCACAACCACATACAGCAAAACTGACTGCAAAAACTGAAGCTGTTGAAATGAGAAATCATATCGCATCCATCGTATTCTGCGGACATAGCACCTTCGGATTTTACTTGTTCCGGTCGCTGCAGATTAGTTTAAACAGTAAAAAATATGACACCATGGAAGCCGTTAAAAACCACCTTACCGCCTTTTGTTCCGAAAAACTGCACAGTTTTTACGAATGAGCAAATCCAGCAATTGCCCGAACGTTAGAAAATGATTGCAAAAAACGCTTGTGAATACATAATTGATTAATAAAATCGTTTTCTGGAAAAAATAATCACCTGAGTTTCAATTTCAAATCGTATACGAACTTTTGCACTGATCCAATATCTATCACAAATGGAAACAAAGTTATACAAATTAATGGGAGATACTTTGAGAATTGAAATGTATTCTATTTTTTCTTAAACATTCCTTTTCTATATGAAAAGGCACCAAATTAATTTGTACACCTAATTTCGCCTGAATATTAAGTTATTCGAATTCTGTTCTGTTATAAATTTAAATTTTTATTTGTCTCACTTTTTCCGAAATACTCGTACATCTAATTATCTGAACTATTTTCTAGAATAAGGTTGTTTATTTTACTGAATTTTCTGCTCAACGTGTTGGTTGAACTGAATTATATCAAAGGAAAATTATAGAAGCAGTATTTAAGTAGTGAAACATAAAAGTTGACCATAATTAAAAAGCAAATATTTCTGGTTTAATTATAAAAGACAACACTCTGCTCAAATATGCCCACATATTCTTTTTGTAAGAACAAGAAAGTGATAATTTCTGGTGTTTGTTTCTTGTAAATATATTTATCAATCTTTCTATTGCCATGAGTTGAACAAATCACTAATACATTGTTTGATTATTTTTAAACATGAAAAATTGCAATCAGTACATTTCATTCATAATTAAAACAGATTAAGAAAACGAAGATAACGGCGTCTGTTTTTGCGTTCAATCCAAGTAGAGACTGATACAAAATATAGATGACTTTTTATTTTTTATCTATTTCAATTATGAATGGAACATATTCACTACTAGGAAACATAATATACTGTTTAAAATTCCGCATGGGTGCAGTTTTATAATCATGCACATATTATATAGTGCAGGAATGAGACATACAAGGACAAAACTCGTAGTTAGAACAAAATCTGTATATTTTAAATTAATAAATTGAAAATATATATTTCTACATTTCAAAAACTTACATAAAAAGTGTTAAGTTGTAGTATTATTTTTTAAGAATTACAAGAGTTTTAAATTTTATTTCAGAACCACTTGTATGGTAAAAGATTATTTTTTTTAAAGTTTATTGTTTAAAAAAATATAGCGCTGATATAATCCAGAAGTTATGGCCCACAAAAATTTCCCATTAAGAAAATCGCGTTATGCGAAATTCACATTTCATACAAAACGAGGAGTAGAATTAAGGGAGGAACAGTGGTGCGAAAATGCATTGACGACTTCGTCGACTCAAAGCCACTATGTTTTTTCTACAAGGGATTCGTCAGTTACTCGACAGATGAATCAAAGTTATATAAAATAATGGAGGGTGTTTTGAGGATTGGAATGTGTTACAAAACATTTATTTTCTATTGTACACCTAATAAATAAAAAATATAAAAGCTAAAATATTCATTTTTGTTGAATATAAGACAAAAACACTTTAACACTTAATGATTTTTTGTGACGTAAAAAAGGAATAGAAACATATGAAGTTCCTAAAGATCGAAACTGATTTAAAAATTCAGTTATTTTCTGGTATTTGTTGAAATGTCTAGATAGATATTTCTCGATATTCTTAATTTGAAACCAGCCATTTATTGAAGAATTAATTGAATTTACAAATCAAAATATGAAAAATAAAACAAACGTTTGATAATCTAAAGTTTTTTTTAAAACAAATAACGATAAAATAGTTAGTCCTATAATTTATACATATTTTTACAATAATAAAGTCCACAGATGATTCCCTTCCCTGATTTGTTTTAGAAAACATACATTCAAGTACACGACAAGGACTTTTTCTATTTCGGTGGCTAGCGAAATTGACATACGCGGTGTCGCATTTACACTTGCACATACATAAAAAGTAACTGATAACCGAAATGTGAAGAAAAAAAAATAAACAACGAACATGTTTAGCTTCTCGTATTTAAACGAGAATAATCAAAGTCGAATATCGCGGTTAGTATTACAATGGCTTTATTCTTTAGCAACGTTTTCATAATATTATGGCGTGCCAAGTGGCGATAAAATGTAGACCGTCGGTGGCAGCACTAACCTTTAACCATCGCCGTGTGATGGCTTCTTGCTTACGTCGACTTACCAAAGCAACCACCGGATGCTGACCGACCCGATAATTTGATTATTTTATTTCTCTGAATATCAAAGATGATAGCTGTGCCCATTTAGAACAGACACACACACTGACATATGGATTTAGCTCTAGTATGCATGTACATACACGCATCATACATTCATACGTACACACATACGCACGCACACATAGGCGTACGTGTTACGTACGGTCGACCCGGCTATCGAAACATTATGACTACTTGGCACGAATTTTATGCTACGGCTGCCCACTCGGACGCTGTTAGCACTTTGTTACCGTGTACATTTTTTAACAATGAATAACATAATAAATACATAATATATGTGAATTGGAACATGGTCTTTGTTTTTTATTAATTTATTCTGAAATCTATGCGTGTGGGTCGTTCGAACCGTGTCGAACAAAAATCGAGACGTTTTATATCTTTGTGGATGTTGGTGCTGGTTGTTAAAATTCATCTATCGGATTTATATCGATCCTCTGTAACAATAACGGCTGAACTGATTGTATATGATTGTGAATTACGAACAAATCTATTGGACGATCCACTTCACTTTCACAAATAAGTGTTTTTTAATCTGTACAGTCTATTTTACCAATAATTGCAAATAAACTTGTGAAACCGCTCCACTTTTTAGTGAAACTTGGCACTGAGATTAAAATGGAAGAAATATACGATCATGACATAACACAATACGATTATGAGTTTGTTTGGAATTCTTACAAGTACAACCCTTACATCTAATTGATTGATATTTTATATTTTTTACAACTAATAAAAATAAATGAGAAAGAGAAAAGAAAGGGAATTTTATAATTTACAGTGATGTGGAGGAAGGTGTCGTGACCCATAAAACATCCAAAAAAATGCTAAAACAGTGTAAGATGTCCGAAAATGAATTATGATTTCGTCGATTCAAAACCGCCATATTTTCTTCGGCAAGGGATTCGTCAGTTACCCGATAGATGGAATAAAAGTTATACACAATAATGGGTGATATTTTGACGATTAAAATTTATTCCATTTTCCCGTAACTAAACATTCATTTCATTTTTAACAGCTGATAATGAATAAACAAGGAAAAGAAAAAACAACCAACTTTCATGATTTTCATCGATTTACCACACCGTACTTTATACATAAATCAAGTTAATTGATTTTAATATTTTTAACAATTAATATTGAATAAAGAAGGAGAGAAAGAAACAAAGTCTTACGATTTTCAGTGATTTATAAGAGGGAAAGGAAGATAAACAAACGTTAGTGTTTAAGAAATAAGACAGTTTTTGTACAAAGGAATTTCTCAATCCATGAATTACAAAAAAATGCAATAAAAATATTTAATAATTGATTACTTATGAGAATTTCGATAGCAAATCCATCATTCTCAAAGCATTAAGACACAGACAAATCTAAAAATGCACTTAGTCATAGTTCCAGAACTATATTGCGATAAATATAGAAATTTTTACTGGCACATGTTTAAATTCCATTATTTTCATTGGTTAAAATCATAAAATTAATACAATTCCAATAAATTGTAATACAATCAGAAGATCAGTGCTTGTTCTCCTCTACTAGTTCCAGCAAGACAAAGTTGAAGACTTTTTTAGTATTCAACGTCCACCTAAAGATTGTACCTGAGTGAAAGCTAGTAGTGTATATCCAGACATTTAGATAATCTAAAAGGTCGGAGACAAGCAGGAAAAAGTAATTTCTATGTTAGTCACTTCGTTTTGAAAATCCTTTCAAATAAATTAATTTTTTGTAAAAAACTCATTTGAATATCAAAAATAAGTAAAAAAGTGACATTTTCAGAGAACTACCAAGAAAAATAAGCTGAGTTCGAAATTGAAAACAAATATTTTTTTCCTTTTAATTCACTTCATTCATCCACATGGCAACTACCCAATAAATTGAATTAACATGTAAATAATCATTAAAAAATACATTTTCCATAATACATTAACGCTTTTTATACAACAAAGATATATATTTGAATAATTATATATATATATATATATATATACACATGTATAAAAAAAACATATAGCACGCGTTTAATCAATTTTCCGTGTAAAAAAAGCGGAGTTAAGGTCATTTCACACATCTGAAAAGTACGTGAACAATAAAACACCCTTTTTAATATATAATAAGGTAAAAAATCCGTGTCAACACTCAATTTACTCAACAATATGGTCATGTTTTCACATGTTACGGGGAGAAATTATCACTGGCGTATGTAGAAAAAGATAACGAATAACATGTATACGGAATTACAAATGAAACATTTATTCGTGTGACATATTTTACTTGGTAATACATATCAACGAAATACATTAAATTGTTATGCAAATGAAATTGGGTTTGAATTCTCATTCATATATATATATATATATATATATATATATATATATATACATATATACATATATGCATATATACACATATATATACATATATATATATATATATATATATATATATATATATATATATATATATATATATACATATATATATATATATATATATATATATACATATACATATATATATATATATATATACATACATTTTACAAATATATACATATATACATATTTTATATATATATATATATATAAATATATATATGACGAATGAAGGCATCTTCCAGAACTTTCCAATTCCAACGATTCAATATCTCTCTTTTCAATAAATTTCTAATCAATTTTCTTATCTCCTTTACTCATCTGTTAATTCACTTTTTTCTAAACCTTTTTAAATTTCTCGGTTCTCAATTAATAATTTCTCTTCTTGCAATAAGTACTGGTCATTTGCCATTTCAGACTATTCACTCTTCTTATTATGTCTGTAACTCCAGTTTGTTTTCGTATCCATCCTACTCTTCTTTTATCTCGTCTTGTTATTCTCCATACTTCTCTGCGCTATCTTAAATCAGTGTTTAGCATTAAGGACCCATGATTCACTTCCGTAGGTAAGTATAGGCAGAATTAAGCATCATGTAAATCATTGGTCATATTTATTTATCAATACATTTTTATTTGATTTGATTTTGAAATATTTTATTCATTCTTTGTTTGTGTTTGAAACATGTATAACTATTTATTTATATATATGTATATATATATATATATATATATATATATATATATATATATATATGACAAACAGTATGTCAAATTGAAGAATTCGTCCCGTATGGTTCAAGTAAACCCGAAACAGACATTACGAAACGTCGTTGAAATATGTGTGTGTTTATTAGAAACACAGAAATGCGGTTCCGAGTTGTCATCAGGAACACCATTAGCGGTTATTGGTTATGTTAATCGCCGATTAATTATCGAAAACTAATAAATTTTTACTACACGATTATCGCATTCGTTTTTTGTTGTTGTTGTTGTTGTTGATGGTCGTTTTGTTTCAGCGGCGCTCATCACATCGTCGAACTTTTCGGTATGTGAAAACCGTTCGGGACGTTCGTCGTGTGAACGGATTCTTTCACACGATTTTTTCATACAAACTCATACTTGGAATAACTTACAATTGTTTCGTTCGAAGAACTGTTTTATTTCAAGAGTATAAAGTGCTGAATAGTTATTTCTGTTCGTTTATTTGTGCTGTTAGTACTTGGAGAGTATTCTGAAATTTTGATATTCATCTCGTCTGAATGTAATTTAGTTTACTATTTCTCTTATTGCCTATCCTTTTCAATCGCTGTTTTTGTTTATTTTTACTACAACCGGTTTCAAACGTTCAAATATCTTGAGATAGATTTTTTATAAGTATGATTTCAAGATTGAAATTTATCTCAGGATAAAGCCTTCAACCAGAATAAGACATGAAGAATATTTTTATGTTCAGAAACATTAAAATTGTTTCTAACTCAAAATATACAATTTTCATTGTATAAATATACACTTTTTTTAAAAAATACAATTGAAACTAAACTCTGATTATTGTCTGTAAATTATTATACTATTATTTTTCTTAACAATAGAATAAGTAATGTAGTAAGTGAAATCACCACCAAATTTTATACAATTTATGATACATATTTTTTTAAATAACAAACAAACTAATTTACTAATTTTAATAATTAATCATTCAATTATCGTGGACAATTTTTAAAATTCAGGAAATAAAATTCTATGGTTCATAGAGTTATTTTAAGTTTGAATTATAATTATTATAATAATGCAAATGTTTAATATATATATATATATATATATATATATATATATATATATATATAACATTAAAACCAGTTCCACATTTTTCAAACAAGAAATATAAAATATTATCACTCGTTTAGTCAATAACAATTCAGTAAAATAATTTTATTTTCAAACACGTTGTACAGATCGAACGTTAATAGTGTATACAGAGATAGACTAATGATAGATATGTTGCTGATTGATTCTCACTTGAACTTATTTGTATTCGTTTAACTTAATGGAAGCTTACCATATTTATGAACAATGTATCGAGTATCAAATCCTCTTTAACACTCAATCACTTTTTATCATGGAATCGGTTTAATGTGGACGAGAAGAGGAACGATGTAATAGAACAGTGAAAGAGCCCTTGATATAAAAATACACACACACACATAACAATTGAGAGTGTAGGAAGATCGTTGCGTGAGTGAAAATGTATGATTCATTGATAGATATCTGTGAAGAGATTTATAAATACTGAGATGTTGGATTTCAAATAGGTACAGTATTTGTTGAACAGGTGATAATTTCAATTTCATCAATTGTATAAGTGAAAGATTAAAGTATATCTAAAGGCACAACATATGAGTACCATAACGACGTATTAAAACGTTTATGTGTGTAAAAAAACTAGAGAAATTGGCAAACAGTTTCATCCTCCATCATAACAACGATCCTTACAGAGAACAATTTAATTATGGTTCAAAAAATTTCGTTCCGGTAATATGAATCTCGACAATGAGCCTCGAGGAAGGCCCGAAACCA
This sequence comes from Acanthacorydalis orientalis, assembly GCA_034766995.1. Classification (NCBI taxonomy): domain Eukaryota; kingdom Metazoa; phylum Arthropoda; class Insecta; order Megaloptera; family Corydalidae; genus Acanthacorydalis; species Acanthacorydalis orientalis. The sequence continues at coordinate 3,998,833 of CM068316.1, read as the reverse complement.
TTATGAACACAAAACATTTGAAAGCCATGGTGGAAGCTAATCCACATAGTTCGAGCTCTCACATGTAATTTAAATGTTGGTGTTATGACTGTTTCTCGTCACCTCGCTGCAATAGGAAAGGTGAAAAAGCTGGATAAGTGGGTGCCACACGAATTGACAGATGGTCAGAAACTGAGACGCTTAGAGGTGTGTTCTTCATTGATGATTCGAAATGATGAAACGCCATTTTTAAATCGAACCATTACTTGTGATGAAAAGTTTATTCTGTATGATAACAGAAAAAGATCTGGACAATAGTTAAATGCAAATGAAGCTCCAGTATATGCACCCAAGCCATCATTACACTAAAAAAGTTATTGTTACTGTGTGGTGGACAAATAAAGGAATGATCCATTATTCTTTTTTAAAACCAGGCGAAGCAATTACGGCTGATTCATACTGTCGCAAAATCGACAATATGAATGAAAAATTAAAAGCAAAACAGCCAATGCTAATTAATAGATATGGGCCAATACTATTGCGAGACAATGCTCGACCGCACACATCTAGAATCACAATTTCCAAATTAAATTCATTAAGTTATGAAATTTTACTGCATCCCTTTATTCATCAGATCTTTCATCGACAAACTATCATCTTTTGCGTCACTTGGAATATTATTTAAGAAATAAAAAAATCCGAAAACAAACAATAGTGATTCAAGGTAACGAAGACTTTATAAGCTCTAAACATGTCGATTTTTATAAAAATGGAATAAACAATCTAATTTCTCGTTGGGAAAAGACCATTGAAGCTGATGGAGCTTATTTTGATTAAATTTATTTTGTTTTGTTAAAAATATTACGTTTTAATTCTCACCTACAAATTCCGCAATTTCATATGTTACACCCTAATAAATATATATATATATATATATATATATATATATATATATATGTGTGTGTCTTTTGTCTTCAATAAATCATTTTTATTATTATGTTTTTTTTCTAATTGCTAAACGACTCTTACTTTAAAAACGTGCCTCGTAGTTTAGATTCTATTTAATATGATTAAATGCTAAAATGTGTCCATATGACACAGAATGCAAGAGACAAGTATGTAAGAATCAAATGCCATGATTCATGTGTATATATATATATATATATATATATATATATATATATATATATATGTGTGTGTGTGTGTGTCTGTAAATGCATAAATGTATGTATACATGATACATCGACCGTTACATACGATTACATTTTGATGTTCATTTCGTGGCGATATTTACTGATATCCTATTTAAGTTTTATGTTATATTCGATGTAAATATGCTATCGACGAAAAGTATCTCTCCGTTTGAAATTCCGAAAAATCATAAACAACGACGATTACAACGATTCGAGAAAAGTACGCGAACGATATCGTGTACATTTTAGAACCAGTTTTTTTTATTCCGAACAGTCGAGTTATGATTATACGATTCAATTGTGAAACGATTAGATAAATATTGACGTCGGATTATTTTTACAATGTTGTAAAATAGACAAAACATGAAATTAGTAAATTATAGAACAAAAAAAATTATGAAAGACATTAACAGTAATTTAAAGAATAACATTCAAACGACTAAAAAAAAGCTAATATTCGATGACGTTTATTATCGTGTCTTTCTGAAATACGAGTTGTGCGATGAAAAAGTAACCAAATCGAACATAATTTGGAATCTGTGTTTGACGAGAAAGTATTACAACAGTAATTCAATTATGGTACAAAATAAATAAAAATCTTAACATTTGTTTTTTGGGTTATGTTAAGAACATGAATAAAAGTTGATACGCGAAACGACTGAAAAAATATGTATAATTACTTATATCTTAAATATTTATGATAAAATATATTTCATGTTGATATCATTATGGAAAATCTAACTTGTTATAAATTACCAGCTGTAAAATGTTGTACAACAATTTTCGACGGAAAAAAAACACAACAGAAACAAATAAAAATTTCTGGTAGAAGCAGATGTATTTCTGAAAGAAATAAACTTGTAATTTGTATAAACACCTCTGTTATAAATAACATAAAAAACAGTCTTAACATTATTCCAGTATTTTTACATAATGATGAACATATGGCAAGAAAGTACGATTCTTGATGGAAAAAATAAATTCGTGCAAGGCGAACAGTAAATTTAACAATCCGTGACTAGGAACAGTTAAGGTCCCTCGTTCGACATTGCAGTGTATATACTTCAAGTGCATCTATATATATATATATATATATATATATATATATATACATATGTACATCTGTATGTACACTCACTATACAATATTACATCTACCCATTCTAAATAGTTTTTATTTCCGTTTAAAAGGGCATAATCATTTATCACTTGTTGAAATAACCGCAGTCGATGTAAACAGCTCAGTCTTGTTAAAGAAAGTAACCTGTAGGGTAGACTGGAACCCTCCGAGACAAATCTCTGTCAATATGTATGTAGACAGATAATAATTTCATATGTCAATGCTTTCGGAAATTATTTGAATACAATTTAATTTTAAAAACTTGTGTCTTCTCGGTACATTCTTTATTATAAACCTTTTAGATGTGAATTTATATATATATATATATATATATATATATATATATATATATATATATATATATATATATATATATATATATATATATATATATATATATATAACTATAGTTTCAATTCTTATTTTTGAAGTACTAAGATTTACACATATTTTTTTAAAAAAATATATACACAGAAGTAATAAATAGAAACATTGTTTATTTGTTGTACAGATAATTTATGATTCATTTTTTATTAATGGTAGTTTTTTCTCCTCTAGCGTGTAGTCACTAAATGTTAAAGACCTGAGTGTTAATACGTTAATAAACTACAAGTGATTAAATATTGTATGGAAATAAATTAATGATTTCTAAGAAAAAAACTTCAGATTCAACTTATTTTCATTGTTCACTTTTTATAATCTCGAATGTGGATCAAATTCTTTCTGTACGTATGAATGCATAAATAAGAAATGATTTTTCTCAACATTAGAACAAGTATACTATAATCCGATCTAGCTATTTATCCCTAAAAATAATCAACCCATCTATCAACAGTAATGATAATCTTAACATATTATTTTTTTCAACTATTCAAATATGCATTTCGATTAAATTACAATTAATGTGTTTTGATATTTTCATTTTTAATTCTTTTAATATGTTGAATTTCAAATGATAGATACTTTTTGATTTGTGCTAGATTGAAAAAATCGTTTATGAAAGTGATAGATACTTGTATTAAAAATGACTTGTATTACTTGTATTAAAAATGAAAAAACAAAGTACACCAAAATAAATGAAATATTTATTTTATTAATGGAGAGCATTTAGCATCAATTTTATTTTGGAAACGAAATATTAATTTATAGCTAAGTTTTTTCCTTTTACGCCAGTTCTTGTATAAATTATTCCCAATTTATCATGTAAAATATTTATGATTTTTCTATATAACCGATAACAAACTTTTTCTCAATTTTTAGTTTATGATTCATTTTATTTACAAAAGTTAATAGTAAAATATTAATTTTAATAATATGACTTTACAGTGCTTACTTAACACATTGATAGATAAATTACTTTATTAATTTTCATTGATTAATTTCATTTTTTTGACATTTATTAATTTAAACTCATTGAAATTATTTCCACAAAAGGTATTTGGTATTGTGACTGAATTCAGTTTCACAAACGAATTTTACAGTCATCCCACAAATTAAATCTTAATCGAAAATGTTCAATAATCAATTACTGATGATTTTTATTGTTCCTTATGTCTATTTTGATACAGATGTCATCATAATTATCCTCTGAGCGTTAAAATACAAGAAAATCTATCAATATATATTAACAAAAAAAAACCTCAATTCTCAAAAACTTCCAATCTTTAGGTAAATTTTGAAGACTCTTCAAAAAGAGTTTTCAAAATCCACCTGAAAATGACACACGTGCTGAAACTGGTCGCGGAGAATAGACATATAGCTAATCCTGTAGGAAAAAATATCTCCAGGACAACATACTAACGAGATCACATGTATAAAATGTTACATTTATAATTATCAATCAAATAATGAGCATTATTGTTCAGAAAAACCACAGTGCTAAAAATTATAATTGTAACCATCATATGACATCTAATGTTCAGAAATATGTCTCTAAAAACAATCATGGACAACTAGGTTTTTTGAAAATTTTCCTAGCTGTCAAAGTCAAGATATGACAAATATATAACAAGATGCTAACACAAACAGGATAAAGTCCAGATTAAAGGGAACTAATCCTAAGGCACGACCAATACAACAGGATTACTAAGAATAAGAGCCAATATCAGACAAAAACTAAAACTGTTAAAAAAACTGTACAAACAGACATGTACTTGAAACAAATAATTTCGTTTCAACCGAAAAATTTATAGTAATTATCTACGAAGAAGAACCTAGACAATTATCGAACTCTTTACCAAATCTACCCTACGGACAATTCTAAAAAAAACTGTATCGAGAACAAAAACAAACGAACATGAAACTAATTTATAACTGAACCGTATTATTATGTGAAATCTTTATTTTCGAATACACACAAACACACTCGTACAATAATATATCCTTAATGTATTCAGTGTGTTGTTATCAATTGACATTTCTTCTCTTTTAGGTATTTTATGACTTATTTTACTCGACTGCTGCGCGCCGTGCAAAGAATGGAAGGGGCCACGCGACAGGGGGTTGGTTCACCAGACCCCGTGGTCAGCAGGGGGGCACTTCCTTTTCCCCCAAACATAGTGTACACACTGTCTTGAGTACATGCTGTGAGAAGAATTCTAGGAAGAATGCAGCGGAGACAGAAAAATACATACATTTATATATATATTTATATATATATATATATATATATATATTTGCTTAATATACATATGTCATTGTAATCTAACATAGATCTTTTTTATACAATGTGTATACATGTTTTTTTTTTGTAAATATATTTTATGGATTATTTCTGACTGGATGTTTGATTGACTTAGCGCCATCTCAACTACCTAAAGGATGTAAGAAGTATCTGCTGTATGAGTCATGTAATGATATCATCTGTATGTAATTGAATAAGGTATAAAATATTGTTTACAAGTCGTCGATATTTAGGAAAGTACCAAAAGATAATTTCTTTCTATTAAAAAAATGTCTAGGAATTATGTTAGGTGTATAAATTAATTCAGTTCCTTTTTATAGAAAATTAATGTGAAAGGAGAAATGAAATACATTTCAATATTCTCTAATATTGTGTATAACTTTGCTCCAACTGTAAGGTAATTGACGAATCCGTTGTCCAAAAACAGATGGTGGATTTGAGTCAGTGAAATCGTAATACATTTTTTGATCTTATCCACTGTTTTACCATCTTTACTTAAAGCTGAACAAGTCATTCCCATGGCTTCGGCAACATTTTTTTCAACTGGAATTCGAAAAGTATGTATGTATAATAGCAATATATTGCTTTTCGGACGCCATTGTGTTTACTAGTATTTTATGAGGTTATGCTAACTACTTGGACAAGATATATGATATTTTTAAATGTTAAGTTTAGCATTTCAAAATCCCACAATGATGAGAAAGTATTTTAATTTAAAACAGTTATGACTGATTCAATTTAAGTGCACAAAAATTATTCTGTACATCTAATAAATTTATTTAAAGTATCATTTCCAATAAAAAAATATTTCTTTAAAACAAAGATGATACATTCAAGAATAATTCATGGCTGCCAAATTAAATCGTAAAAAATGCAATCTGAATGATTGCAAATCAGAATAATTTCTTAAATATGAGGAACAGTAACTTTTCTGAATACATAAACAAAAAAAAAAACATGGACGCAGTGTTTCACAAATGTGTTTTTACATTCACTCACTTCAACCACAACATGTTCAATAATTGATTGTTGACCTTGTGATTGTAGCAAGAATTAAATATGATCAATAAGCAATTTACTGTATACTTTTAATTTGAGACGAGTGAAAAATTAATTTTGAATATGAATTTAGCAACAGCGCCAGTTGTACTGAAAACCGTAGCCGAATAAGAAGATTAATTATAGTTTATTTTGTAATCAATGAATCATGATTTATATATATATATATATATATATATATATATATATATATATATATCAATAAATGACAAATCTAAAATTTCATCACGCATTATCTAACAACATAACAAAAAAATTCCAGGAAAATTTGTAACTATTTCTAAATTCACACACACACATACACACATACAGTTTGTTAATCATCGCATACGATCATTTTTATCATTTAATATAAATTAAGACACGAAACTAATAATTTAATAATATCAAGACGATACAACTGGAATAAAATCTCAATTAATCTATGTGAACAAGTTGTTAGTGTGTCTTATAATATTTGTGTTTTGTGTCTACATAATGTGTTTGAACATGTGTACATCTATTTATACAGAAATATATTTATAAAGATTAATATATATATATATATATATATATATATATATATATATATATATATATATATATATGTATGTATATCGTTTGTTTTGTTTGATTTATTTCGTTAAGCGCGTTTCGTTCCTTAATATTTCTTTCTCCCAAGATATAAGTTACATGTGTCCTAGTCGAGCCCCCCTGTGGGTTGTCGTTGGCTCTCCGACCTCTCATGATTTACGTATGTTTATTCGAAATGAACAGATAATTGATTTATTGGTTTCTTCTTCAGATTCCAATACTATCGAATTATGAATAATATTTAATCATCGGAACACCTGAACGTATTTAAAAAAAACAGTATGAACAGATTTATTAAAAGAAATTACTTTAAACGTACGATGGCTAAATTGGCCTAGACACAAATATAACCGTTCATGAAAAAAAAAAACGTACGTACGGTTGGTAAATTTTAATCGCCAAGGACATCGTTTTGTACAAGTAAGTAAATGGATTAATTACAGTCGATGTCATAATTATTATGAAGCAGATTTACAGACTGTTGATTTAATCAGAAATATTATACTTGTTTTTCTTTAAAAAAATGTATAAATGCGTCAGCTTGATGTGAAATATCAGGTGATTTATTCATTAAACTTCATATATTATTATGTGTAAAAATAATTCGGTCCCATTAAATTCAATTAATCATTACTCTGTTTTAAATTAAAATATTTTCTCGCTGTTTTAGGATTTTGAAGTGTTAATCTTAATACTTAAAAACTATACACATATATATATATATATATATATATATATATATATATATATATATATATATATATATATATTGGTCAAGAACTTGGCATAACCTGACAAAATAGTAGTAAACATGATGGTGTTCAAAAAGCAGCATATTTATATTTTCGCATTCTAGTTGAAAAAAATATTGCTGAAATCTTGAGACTGATTTGTTCAGCTTTGGGGGGAAGGTGTTGTGATGCGTAGAACATGTAAAAAATGCTTAAATAATAAAAGAAGTCCAAAAATACACTACGATTTCATAGCCTCAAAACAACCATATTTTTTTCGACAAGGGATTCGTCAGTAACCAGACAGTTGGAGCAATGTTGTACAAAGTAATGGGATACATTTTTAGGATTGAAATGTATTTAATATTTCAGTAAACATTCATTTTCTATAAAAAAGAGATACAAAATTAATTTGTACACCTGATATATTCCATAATTTCTTTCCATAGTGAAAAAGTTTTATAATGGATTTGAATCTCATCAATGTTGTAAAATTAGGAAAAGAACTTAAAAACCATAATCCAGAAAAATAAATGTTTTTACTATTTATTTGTGTAAAGAATAATTTTCATCTATAATAACACATTTTATAAACTTTTTTTAAAAAAATGGAATTATGTTTCAGTCAAAGTTTTCATAAGACGAGGATTTTTCAAAAAAACAAAGAATCGGTTCAAGCAAGTAGATAATGATTAAATTCTAAAATACACATGAATGAAAAATAATGTATATAATGTATGATTTAATTTAATACGACAGAAAAATATTTTTTAAACAACCACATTTTTTATTTTCAAATAACCTACAGAACCAGTCTACTGAATAAGAATTTCAATTAACAAAAATGAAATATGATATAATTCGAAACTAATTTCAATCAAAAATAATAAAATAAATGAAGTAACAAGTTGAGAAATTAAAAAAATTCATCAACGAACAGTCTTTGGACTAACACTTTTGAAAAACTAAAAGATCAAACATTCATCTAAATGTACAACAAAAAAAGAAATTAAATATTAAAAAAACATTCAGTGTTTTATCAGGTAGACAATGAAAGAAAAACTAGGTAATAAAATAAAAAACACAATTTTATAATATATTTATGCAATAACAAAATTATGAATTCTTATATAATTTTATAGATTTCAAATAAAGTTTGTATATTTTTATACATCAATGTTTATAAACTAAAATGTATTATATAGTGTTTTACCAACAATTTTGTTGTTATTGAAAACAATGAGTTTTAGATAATTAATTCAATATTTATCAAATATAATTGACATCGATAATCGAAAAAAGACCTTCTATTTAAGTACATTGTACCAAATATATTGTTCAGAACCGAATTTTCAATCTCTTGACATACCATAAGCAATTTCTTTACATCCAAATGTTTAACGTTGATTATTAATCATTGATTTTGATGACTGCGAATTTTTGTTATACATTTTATCAATGATAGATTCATAATCGAAATCAATCTATCATTAACAAAATTTCTAATAATTAATTGAGTATTTGGATCTGAAAAACGCTTTTGTAGCATGTGGAGAAATTAAACATCCATTTATAATTCTAAATAAAATATAATTTAGTACAGTGGTTTGATTTAATTTTAGAAAAGAACCCGAACATTATTTTGTCTAAATTGTAGTATTTGTTGAATCAAAATTGATAGTTTTCCACTTTACACAATTTACCTTTTGAATTAAAAAAAGTACGAGTAACATTTAGAACTATAAATATTTTGTTTTTATTTCTTCGCCTAATTTAAATTTTTTAATCGAATTGGGGGTCAATTTTAAGAACGAAAATTAAGAAAAATACTAAATTATTATTTTTATATATGATATGAAAATGTTCAAGTTTAAAATAAGAAACAAGTTAATCAAAAAATACACATTTTATAGAAAATAATGTGTGTTAAACCGAACTTAAATAAATACAGACTTGTCAATGAAAAGAGCTTGGAGGAAATAACACATCTGAAATTTCAAACCTTAATTTTGAATGTTTTTGGATGAAGTGTAATGTATACAATCTTTATATCCTAAAAATAAACTGTTGTGGAATTGATAGTCCCGTTCTCGTACAAATTACAATAGAATATTTATTTTATATGAATAACCCTTCATTATAATTGATCATTCCTTAAATAATAATATTTTTTATCAATTTTATTGATATTTGTATGAATACGTATTACATGTTTACTTTATAACAAGAATTATAATCAGTATTTTCAAAATATGTTAGTAAAAACATGAAATTGTATAGATACTTTCAAAGAAAAACTGTATCATTATTAGTTCATAAATTATAAGTTCGAATCTTTTTGAATAATAACTAAACAATAATATATAATCTAAGTACAAAATTAAACAATTAAATAACATGTAAATATTCTTCATTTTTCAAGTATCAGATTTCCTTTTGAATATTTTTATGTCATTTTACATCTCAAAATTATTTTTTGAATTTATATTTATATTTTTTGAAATATCATGATATCATTTTCCAGACTTTCATAGATTTCATAAAGATTTAATTAATACATGAGCGAAGGTCAAAAAATTATCAGAATGGGAGTGGTCAGGGGTGTAGGAAGATATTCAAAAAGAAAAATAGTGATTGGTTTTCTTTCATCCCTTTTCCTCTTCATTCTACGAATTTTTTTACCTTCGCTCGTATATCTCATTTTCTTATAAAATAATTAACATCGTTTTTCCATAAATAAGCATTTTCATTTCTTTCCCATCCAAGTATTCACACTAAACACAATTTCTCTCATAATATCAATACTCTCTTTAATAAGACCGTTCTTTTCTTCAACCTGTTCTTTCAATCTCTCATAATTCTCATAAATTGCCTCATCAATGATCTCACTCTGAACAACAATAGAATTATTGAACGGTAATTGCTCTTTAGTATCGTGATTATCCAGTATTGGTGTTTGTTTGATTCGATTTTCAATCAAACGCAGTCGTTTAAATAACAAACTTATCATTCTCAACTGATCGACAATCAATTTATTGTAACCATGTTGATTCTCTTTATTCACTTTATAATAAGATAGATTCGGTAATCGTTTCAATCGTTCTAGAGTTTCTTGATATCTACATACGATTTCTTGTACAGTGATTCGTCCGAAATCACATAACCAGACAAGGTTATTTTCACGTTCTTTGTACAGTTGAGCTCTTTTTTGTTGCTCAGATATTAGTTTTATATTTGAATTAGGACAGTTAGTTATATTTGGAACGTTTTCGTCATTCATGTTTAAATTATTTACGTGCTGAAAAATTCTATAAAGGAGAAATATGATATAGCTTATACAGCATATATGTTAATTACTGAAAAAACGTACACACACACTCACAAACAATAATATCTTTATTTTTACATTAATGTTTTTCTTTTTACAAAATTACTTATATTTACGAATTACAATAGACAGTGTTTAGTACTTTTTAGTTAGTTTATTTCAATAAAATATTTACATGAAAGTGGATACAAACAAAATTAAAAATAAATCCAATGAAAACACAATTTCAGTTTGAAAAGATTCCTTTTATTTACAACATGCTTTTAACAAATTCATCAACCACTAAATTATTTGGTCAATAAATAGACAGAGCATAAAATGTTAGTTTTTTATTTGGTTTAGTTACAAAAACGATACAATAGTTAGTAACACATGCAATACATACATAATAAATTATAAGAAAAGATTCGAACTGATAATTATTGACATTTATACATAAATATGTTTTTTATAGCAATTGATAAATATCATACATTTAATGAAGTGTTTAAAATATTTTTTTAGTAAAGAAAAGCGGAAATTCAATAAAAATGCACCAAATTAATTTACACACCCCATAGTATAATCAATTATAATGAAAAATAAATACTGACTTTTATACTTTCGTGTTAATTAGTATAATAGGCATATACTTTACTGTATTTTTTATGATTCTTGTAATGTAATCAAAGAACAACAATAATAAACTTGAAAATAATTATTTAGTGAAAATAATAAGAGGTATTCCAAAAACTATATGCAGAATATCTAACAGTGATTCGTTTTTTTATTCGCCTCAAAAATGTTTATGCAAATAAGGATTGAAATTTCATCTATGAAAAAGTTACAAAAATTTGAAATTTCTGGTCTGAATCATTTTTTTTTAAAAAATTGTAGATTTTGTATTGAAAACTAAAGTTATTGATATCCCTATTGGTAGATTAAAGATATAATTTCCTGTCTGTACCTAAAAATGATTCACAAATATTGGATAAAAATAGTGTTCAAATTCAGTTATAAAAATAATTATTCCATCCTTAAAATTTATGGAAAAAATCTAATACCATCGTTATATGAATATAACGAAAATTAACGAGAATTTCGATGGCGATGTTATCATTATCAGAACACTATAGTACAGAAGAGTCTAATCTCAGATTAAATTTTTCAACATTTCTGTTCAGAAAAAAATGTTTTTTAATTTGTGAGACTAGTGAAAAATTCGTGTGTGAATTGTAAAAGTGATTTATAAATAAGATTATCAGAAAACGCAATCAGTCAAATATATTAATAAACATAACACATGTTACCGGACTTTTTTCCGGAATCCCTTCTCCTAAATAAACCAAACACTCTGCACCAACAGCCACACTCTTTTCATACCTGGCTTAAAACTTGCCTGGTCTAAATCCCGGAAAAACCGTATCGAAAAACACTAACGTACAGCTATAACTTCGTTGTACAAAAGTCCAAATTAATAAAAAATTTTAATTTTGAACACAAGTCATCATCGTCCTATTCTCGAGGGTTTTTTTGATCTCGACTCACGAACGAGAAGATGATAACAAGTGAAAATGGCGTATGGGATATAGATAAAGTATGTATAGACTTAATTATTGTTTTTACAGAAATCAAAGAAAATCAAGTATTAATTTTAATTAGTGAACTTGACTGACTACATATTTCTTATAATCTGATTTGTAACTCACTTTAAAAGTCCACAATTGAATTTTTCACTAAACTTACAAATGACATAAAAGTTTTTTGACCAAAAATATTCAAAATTTAAACTGAAATTAAAATTTTGTGTTCTTTAAGCTCTGTTAATGATGTCATTGTTCAGCGAAAAGCAAGTATCAAACATAAAAAAATTAGTATCGACCAATTACTGAACAATTTTAATTAAAAAAAATTGTGTGGGTTTATGGAGTTTATAAAAAAAATTAATTTGTCACAATGAAATTAACTACAGAGTCATAATCTATATTGTAACTTTTATAGTCACTAATAGAGTCAACATATTTTATCTAATTGTAAGTCTGATGATGTCAATGAGACGAGTCATCAATGCCAATTATAGAAATTATAAAAGAAGAAATTTTAGCAGTCGAAAGTGGATTGTTTACTAGCTCTGTTATAGATAAATTTCTATTGTTGTTTATAAAGATATTTTAATAAGAAACAAATAAATAAATCATCACCAGAAAAAATAGGTAATAAAATAAAAAATAAATAATACAATTTTACAATATATTTATGCAATAACAAAATTATGAATTCTTATATAATTTTATAGTTTTCAAATAAAGTTTGTATATTTTTGTACATCAATGTTTATAAACTAAAATGTATTATACGATGTTTTACCAAAAAATTGGTTGTTATTGAACACAATGAAGATGAGAAATTTAATATTTATCAAACATAATTAACATCGGTAATCGAAAAAGTACCTTCTATTTAACTATATTGTACCAAATATATTTTTCACAACCGAATTTTCAATCTCTTCACATACCATAAGCAATTTCTTTACATCCAAATGATTAACGTTGATTATCAATCATTGATTTTAATGACTTATGCGAATTTTGTTATATATTTTATCAACGATAGATTCATAATTGAAATCAACCTGTCATTAACAAAATTTTTGATAATTGCTTGAGTATTTGGATCTAAAAAACGTTTTTGTAGCATGCGGAGAAATTAAACATCGATTTGTAATTCTAAATAAAATATAGTTTAGTACAGTGGTTTGATTTAATTTTAGAAATGATCATCTCTTAGAAAGAACCCGAACATTATTTTGCCTAAATTGCAGTGTTTATGGAATCAAAATTGATAATCTTCCACTTTACACAATTTACCTTTTGAATTAAAAAAAGTACGGATAACATTTAAAACTATAAATATTTTATTTTTATTCCTTCGCCTAATTTAATTTTTTTAATCGAATATGAGGTCAATTTTACGAACAAAAATTAAGAAAAATACTAAATTATTATTTTTATACATGATACGAAAATGTTCAAGTTTAAAATAAGAAACAAGTTAATCAAAAAAATACATATTTTTATAAAAAATAATTTTTGTTAAACTGAACTTAAATAAATACAGACTTATCAATGAAAAAATCTTGGAGGAAACAACACATCTGAAATTTCAAACCTTAATTTTGAATGTTTTTGGATAAAGTGTAATGTATATAATTTTTATTTCCTAAAAAATAAACTATTGTCGAACTGATAGTCCCGTTTTCGTACAAATTACAATAGAATATTTATTTTATATGATCAACCCTTCATTATAATTGATCATTCCTTAAATAATAATATGTTTTTATAAATTTTATTGATATTTGTATGATATACGTATTATATGTCTATTTTATAACAAGAATTATAATCAGTATTTTCAAAATATGTTAATAAAAACATAAAATTGTTTGGATACTTTCGAAGAAAAACGATCATTATTAGTTCATAAATTATAAGTTCGAATCTTTTTGAATAATAACTAAACAATAATATATAATCTAAGTACAAAATTAAACAATTAAATAACATGTAAATATTCTTCATTTTTCAAGTATCAGATTTCCTCTTGAATATTTTTATGTCATTTTACATCTCAAAATTATTTTTTTAATTTATACAGCAATCATCTTTAATTTCATAGAAAAATTATGATATCATTTTCCAGATTTTCATAGATTTCATAAAGATTTAATTAATACATGAGCGAAGGTAAAAAATTCTCAGAATGGGAGTGGTCAGGGGTGTAGGAAGATATTCAAAAAGAAAAATAGTGATTGGTTTTCTTTCATCCCCTGTCCTCTTCATTCTACGAATTTTTTACTTTCGCTCGTATATCTCATTTTCTTATAAAATAAATAACATCTTTTTTCAATAAATAAGCATTTTCATTTCTTTTCCATCCAAGTATTCACACTAAACACAATTTCTCTCATAATATCAATACTCTCTTTAATAAGACCGTTCTTTTCTTCAACCTGTTCTTTCAATCTCTCATAATTCTCATAAATTGTCTCATCAATGATCTCACTCTGAACAACAATAGAATTATTGAACGGTAATTGCTCTTTAGCATCGTGATTATCCAGTATTGGTGTTTGTTTGATTCGATTTTCAATCAAACGCAATCGTTTAAATAACAAACTTATCATTCTCAACTGATCGACAATCAATTTATTGTAACCATGTTGATTCTCTTTATTCACTTTATAATAAGATAGATTCGGTAATCGTTTTAATCGTTCTAGAGTTTCTTGATATCTACATACGATTTCTTGTACAGTGGTTCGTCCGAAATCACATAACCAGACAACGTTATTTTCACGTTCTTTGTACAGTTGAGGTCTTTTTTGTTGCTCAGATATTAGTTTTACATTTGAATTAGGACAGTTAGTTATATTTGAAACGTTTTCGTCATTCATGTTTAAATTATTTATGTGCTGAAAAATTCTATAAAAGAGAAATATGATATAGCTTATACAATATATATGTTAATTACTGAAAAAACGTACACAAACACTCACAAACAATAATATCTTTATTTTTACATTAATGTTTTTCTTTTTACAAAATTACTTATATTTACGAATTACAACAGACAGTGTTTAGTACTTTTTAGTTAGTTTATTTCAATAAAATATTTACATGAAAGTGGATACAAACAAAATTAAAAATAAATCCAATGAAAACACAATTTCAGTTTGAAAATAGTCTTTTTATTTACAACATATTTTTACGAAATTCATCAACCACTAAATTATTTGGTTAATAAATAGACAGAGCATAAAATGTTAGTTTTTTATTTGTTTTAGTTACAAAAACGATACAATAGTTAATAACACATGCAATACATACATAATAAATTATAAGAAAAGATTCGAACTGATAATTATTGATATTTATACATAAATATGTTTTTTTATATCAATTGATAAATATCATACATTTAAGGAAGTGTTTAAAATATTTTTTTAGTAGAGAAAAGCGGAAATTCAATAAAAATTCGCCGAATTAATTTATACACCTCATACTATAATCAATTATAATGAAAAATAAATACTGACTTATATACTTTCGTGTTAATTAGTAAAATAGGCATATACTTTACTGTATTTTTTATGGTTCTTGAAATATAATCAAAGAACGACAATAATAAATTTAAAAATAATTATTTAGTCAAAATAATATACAGGCGTTGCAAAAACTATATGCAGAATATCTAATAATGATTTCTTTTTTCATTCGTTTCAAAAGTGTTTATGTACATAAGGATTGAAATTTCATCTATGAAAAAATATCAAAAATTTGAAATTTCTGGTCTGAATATTTTTTTTTATAACTTCTAGATTTTATATTGAAAACTAATGTTATTGATATCCCTAGGGGTGAATTGTAATATGTCTTATGGCAGTGGTTTATTTTATTATATAAATGTTTTATTTTTATAACTTTTCATAAGTCAAAATATATCAAAAATTAAGTAATTTAATAATTTTCTTTAAAAATTGTATTCTTTTTTAATTTACAGAATAGTTAATTTAATCAAGAGGAGATCGTTATTCAATTTTGAAAAAAATTATAAACAATTACTAATAAAATATCTATTTTCTGTAACAAAAATAACAGACTGAAGATCAATACTCTTTCCTATAACAGAGAATTATTATTCTATTTTCTTAAACAAATTACAGTTTTGTTAACCGTTTTTCTTCCTATCTTCGATTATTTATTTTCGAACAATAACTGACTTTATGTCAATCGAATATTTTAACAACATATCAAGATAAATTCCCGTAAAATTTTCAATACAAGAATAAATATTTTATATGTAAGAATTCATACTGCATAAACATAGTGTAAAAACATATCAAATATTAATCCCGTCTTACTGACCGAATCGAAAATTTATTGAAGTAACCCTCAGTTATTCTTTTTTCGAATATATATATATATATATATATATATATATATATATATATATATATATATATATATACATATATATATAGAGAGAGAGAATAACACCAATTTTTGCGGATTTAGATTACGTCCAGTGGTCATAAAAGCTGAAATGACAAAATTGACAACTGTAATCCTTGTATAACAACATTGACATATGAAGAAAAATCATCGAATGGTAATCTGTACCCAAGGGATCTTGTTAAACCGTTGTCCTTCCATACGCATACACTGTTGATTTTTTGTGTACTGTCGATATTTTTCTCAATATAAATTATTAAGATGAACATTGGTCAAGGAATTGAGGTCAATGGTACGAATATAAAATATGAATAATATCGATTTATAAGCCATAGTGCTGAATCGTATTTTATCAAGTAAAATAATCAAAGATTTTTTAATAAACTTCGAGAATGTCTACACAAAGAGATTTATTATTTATAATGTAATTTATTTACAGTTGTGAAACTTATAATGCATTTTCATATAAGTAAGGTTAAAATGATTTAAGATTTAAATGTTTGATTGTTAAATCTTGTCTTAAGAATTTATGATTCTATCAAAATACAAAAGTGAAATTGGCTTAAGACAAAACATATTTTATTAAAATTCATGAGCGTTCAAATTTTTCAATTAATTTAGAAGTATAAGATTTTCGAATATAAAAACTATTATATTCAAAAAGAAGTTTATATTTTGGTTAAAACTGACACTAAAAAATTCTAATACAATAATAGTTCTTAACACTGTGGTTAAATTCAATTCCATAATGAATATTTCACTCCTCACAAACCACACACATTTTTCTGATTTAAAATGTTCGATAATTGATTATTATTGATCATTTGGATTGGTCCTTATATGGATTTCTATGAAGATCATCTTCAAAGCACTGAGGTACATGAAAAACATTTTTTTCGTAGAAGTGGTATGAGTATAATCTAAATATGCATAAACAGTATTATCAGAACTCTTTTATTGAACATTTTTGAAAAAGAGAAAAAAAATCAAAGTTTGGTAATTTAATTGCCGGATTGATGCTGCAGTACTGAAATCATGTGAAATTACAAACGAGAGGCAGCATATAATAGTTCACAGTTTTATCAGAAGTGGGTGGTCAAGCCAAGACTAAACCGAACCGAAGCGTGAATATTAAATTTTGCTGTAAATTAAGGAAAACTGCAACAGAAATTTATGAAATGTTGAAAACTGTGTGCGTTGATGACACCTTAAGTCACACTAGTATATTTGAATGGTTTAAACGTTTTAAAGATGGATGTATGTTCAGGATTATGTTAGAACTGGGCGTCCGTTGATCTCTAGAAATGCAGATTCAATCACAAAAATTCGTGGAAATTGTGGTAAAAGATCGACGAATAATCCTTCGAATGATGGCGGATAAATTGAACATTCATAAGGAGAGGATTCGAAAAAGTTTACATGAAGATTTGGGAACGAGGAAGTTTTAAACAAAGTTCGTCCCGCACAGTCTTAGTGATGAGCAAAAACAAGAAGAGTTGCTTTGTGCGCAGTCTTCGTTCAGGCTTGTCGGGAAAGTGTATTTTTTTAACTCCATTATCACTGGTGGTGTTGTGTCGTGAGTATTTCAGTAAGATCCTGAGACGAAGATAAACCATGTAGTGGATTGGAAAATCATCAGCAAGACCTAAAACGTTTTATTTACAAAAATCCAGAATCAAAACCGTGCTGATTACCTTTGTCGATAAACAGGATGTGATCCATAAAGAAATTGTACCTGAAGGACAAGCAGTTATTAGTGCATTCTACGATGAAGTAATGAAGAGATTATTGCAACGCATTTCTCGAGTGCGACTGAAATTTTGAGAAAAGAGTGGTTTGCTGTTGCATGACAATACAACTGCCCATTCTGAACTGATTTTAAAGTCATTTCTCATGAAACACGGCATTGTTAAAATAAATCACTCGCCCTATTTACCAAACTTGGGACTAGCAGAATTTTTCTCTTTTTTAAAATAAAAACTGTTCTCAGAGAGAAACGATTTCAGAACGTGGAAGATATTAAGAAAAATGTAACCGTTGAATTGAAAACAGTTTCTTCGGACGACTTTGCTGTTTTCAAAAACTTTTAGAACGTTGCAATAAGTGTCTTAAAGTAAATGTAGATTATTTTAAATAAATAACGAACATTTTTTTTCGTGTTACTTAAATTGTGTTTCTTTTCATTGTGTTGATCCGGGAATTACATTGCTAAACCTCGTAGGAAATTTTAATATACTCTTTCAAAAAGGTACAGCAATCTAAAGTGTTTATAAAAACGACTAAGTGTTATATTTTAGTTTACTTGTGTCCTCTGTTTATAAATAGTAACAGTTGTAATTTCACGAATTAAATGAGATATTTATAAACCTAAAAGTACGAATTATATAAAACTGCTTGTAATTTTAGCCTACACATTATTTCCTATCATATTTTAAAATTTATTACTATATATTTTATGAAAAAATCAATCAATAAATCAAACATATTAGATCAGTTTTTTTTTTATAAATGAAACTAATATATTTCACCAGTGTTGATATCGACAGTATCAGTGTGCACAAAACAATTATTTTGGAGCGTAGGCAGTCGAGAACATAATTCAAAATTATGTAGATATAAATTTCTGCAAGTTGTAATTATGTTCATAATAAATATTGAAGTAAGACGGTGAGCGAATTTCTTAAAATATTTGAATCAGACCTTTTCGGCGACTACTTTATGGCAACGATGAGAATAAGATACAGTTTTTTTTTCTTAAACAGAAATTGTTGCGTGTTGAGTACGGTCTTCAACGAAATCATCACGCAATCAGCTTCTGTCAACTCCGGTAGCATTGGTATATTTCAAAAATGATCTAATAGTTTCGAATTCATATCTTTTACATTACGCCAACGTATCTCTTTATTAAAACAAACATAAATATTTAATAGAAGCACGCGTTCAGTGAACAATTTAGTTTAGTGTTATGTTAAAAAGATGTGTAAGAGTGGATCGGTCGAATGAAACCGATAACATATTAAGCAGTTTAATTAAAAATTCACCGGAGGAAAACAGATTCCGTATATGGTATTTTTCGGCTGAGACGAAACAATTTGTTTCTCAGACCGTCGCAAAAAACGTACCGGGCCGGCCGAATTCTATAAAATAATAGCAGAGGAACAAATCCGAACAACACAATGCGTTATAATAATGAAACGTTGTTGCTGTTGTTGTATTTGAAACAAACAATGCGCAGTGGAACATGCAGCAGAAGACGTAGGACCGTGTGGAGCGTCTTCGTCGGGACCAGTGGCGCCGACTGCATTCCTCGCGACGGCGTAGATAAATCACGAAACCGCGGGCGCCCCCCGCGGCCAGGGCTACACGAGGGCACACAGAAACAATGGACACGATGGAATGACGCCGGCAGCAAGACGGCGGACGAAGGAACGAGGCTATATGCATGCCCGTCCGATGCGTGGAAACTTGACTCGAATGGGACAATAATATAGCGGAAAGGACATTGTTTCAGTAATCGTTTGCGGATTTTTTTTCAATACAGTAGTCGTCAAACAATGTATATATATATATATATATATATATATATATATATATATATATATATATATATATATTACCCTTTGATACTGAAACAAATTTCTCCTTTTTAAAGAATCGACACTTTTTGCAGTTTCTTCAACATTTTGCAAACTTTTTCATACAAATTTAATAAAAAAACGACTTTTATTTTTAGCCTTTCTTGTACTGCATAAACAATATAAAATTGTAGAACATGGGGGGTTGGTATCGGAAATGTAAGCTGTTAAGACATACTCTGAAAGTAATTGTTACAAATAAGGCAAAGTGAATGGATAAAACTGAATTAAAATAATTTTTAGCGTGGAATTATCTAATTAAAAGGTAAGTACAAATAATTCAATAAGAAAAACCTCGTCAATAAAAGAAGTATAGTATTTAATGAAAAATAAATAATTTGTATACAACATAACCTGAACTGTAAAACCACCCCGATACTCAACATCATACATTTCAACATTTGACGTCACAAAATGGCGAAAGAAGTAATTCTGCAGTGTTTAAAAGAAATCCTAATCGATATTGAAGAAATTAAAAATGAAATAGCAGAACTAAGAAATAATCGAACTATAAACTTGATTCAATTGAAAAAAAATGTTGCAGTAACAGAATACAAATCCGAAAAACTAAAAATTAAAATCGGATAATTGGAAAAGGATGGACCGAGAAACAATATTATTTTTATGGGCTTTAAAGACAATTACACAGAACACTTTTCAGACCTTCTAAAGTTAGTACTAGAACTGATAAACGGAAAACTTATACACAGAAAGGGATATAAGAGCGACAAGACATTTAAAAAAAAATTTAATCCAGGCAGACAATATTAAGTACAGATAGAAATTATAAAACATGATTTCGATTATTTACTATTTAAAAATCTCCACACAAGTTAATTTTTCGATATTTTTTTAAGACTTTTATAGTCGATCAACACTTCAGCTGCTCTTCATAAACAAAACAACTCAAAGTGTAAGCCGAAACATATTTATTCGTAATTAATTGAATATTGTATATCACTTTTGATACAATTTGTGTGTAATATTTATTGTAGCTGTATAGTTATTAAACTTTCTCCATTATAAATCAGTACATTCCATTTTAAAATTGTTTTTTTTTCTGATATTTACAGTTTTTACAGTAGGGCTAGAACATACCGATAAGACAGTTAAAAACATACTTCAAACCAGTTTTATTCCACAAAGTTAAATTTTAGAATATCGGATTAAAAAAACTGAAATATATTATGAAAAACATCCAAAACTCTAGATCAAAAAACGAATCATAAAATATTTACTAATATAAACAGCTTAATAAAAAAGCTCAAGACAGATATTAGAAAAACGATAATTGAACATTTCTCCACTAGAAATACAAAATATAATCTGCAAGCGCAGTGCAATATATGTAAAAGTAAATAATAATATTTTCGGAAGTAATTACAATATATAATTGTATATAAATACATATATACACTGGTGTGATTTGAAACGATATAAATAATAAATTACATAAGTATAAAAAAAATAAGTTTAATCGTGGAAGCGTTTAAAAATCACAAATATAAAAATAAATGAAAGGATGTTTTAATCCTTCAATTAACCTATACCATGGCAACGACACATAAAAAGGATGCCGGCCTTGACTCTCACAGAACTGTCGTGTCAATAATGATGTTGTAAAGTGCTTATAAACCTTGTAATATTGCTGTCAATAATTAATAATTGCCACTGACATTTCATAATGATTTTTACTAGAGAAACATAATTATATATATATATATATATATATATATATATACATACATACCCATATATATATATATATATATATATATATATATATATATATATATATATATATATAATTTAACTGGATTTTCAAAATCCTATCCGAGTTTTAATAGGTGAGGTACGACTACATATTGAACACTGATCAAATTACAAATTGAGAACAGTTTTGTATTCGCAGGAAATTCAAATCGTGTATTGGAGAATCATATATTCTGGAAGAATGCTGAACGAAGTAACCATTGTCGATGCAATGACATCTGCACTTTGTCTATTGCATGTATTTTATAATAATTATTGTTTGTGCATGTTATATAATACACAGTACCGATATAAATAAATATACTTGATTTGTATCTCTCTGATCGTATATATATATATATATATAAATATGCTTATAATTCCAAGTTTGTAGATTTTCAGATAGGAATAAAATTAGATACAAGTATTTGTCTCTTACTGCTTTTATTAACAATTATGAATTTTAAACGAGTTTTCGAGATATAATTAATTATTATTAAACCATTAGACGATATTAAAATAATAATTTAATCACTTCAGTTATGGTTCATTACGACAAACTACAACAGAGACCGACAGCTGGTCGAGAATAACGGCAAGGAATTTAAATAGTTTGCCTACAATAACAATATAATTAGTGTATATTTGAGTTAAAAATTTATGTCATAATTAATTATAAGAATTTAAAGAAATGAGTCTACTGTTGAACAACATTTTCAAAGAAAATCTAAATTTATAAAATCGACAAGAATGAAAAAAGTGATGTTTCAATAAGGTATCGGTTCGAATACAGAGACCGTACGTCCAAATCATTCATTGTGTTTTCGAAACGTTCAACACATTTACCTACAAACAAATAACCAATAGATATCAGAGATATATGTTTAGTTGCGAGCATGTATTCTGTTGTCACACGGACTGCAACTGTCTAAACTGAAATTATGTAGTTGCGATTTCGCAAACTGGGTGGTCAGTGCGGGTGGTTGGTATTAGAGCCATGTAAAACTTATTGTTACAACATGTCAATGCTGGTCGTTGGGACGATACATTGTTAAATTTAGAACATCGACGGGGGGTCAGAATAACCGTCAGTATCGATAGTGGACAGCCAATATCTCTTTTTTTTGTCTTTTGCAAGGTTTTTGTTGACGTTTAGACCTACTGCGACATACATATATTGTCTTATTTAGTGGACGTCTGTACTAAGCCACATTCATGTTTACATTTTTATTATCGAGGTCGGTGCAATTATCGGTATGTACACGTTCATTTTATATGTTTTAATTAGAATACATCTTGTTTAAGATTTTTGTATAGATTTTCTATCAAATTAAATTGTTTTTAAGAAGATAAACTGACTGGTTCATTTAAAATAAGAAAATAGTATGACGTATGATTATATAGTTTTTATAAAAAAAATAAATCAATATAACCAAGTAAACAATTTCAGAAAAGAATTGTTCGCACACTGCACAAACTATAAAATGAATCTCTAATCAAAAATGTTCAATTACTGATATTTTTTTTACAAGATAGAATTTAGAATTCGTAACATTCGCTTCAGTAATCTAATATACTAGTCATTTTCTTTAATTTATGTTTATTCATTTACTGAATTTATTATAACAATGCCATACACTTATTTAAAATAAATTCATATTTCAAAAAAGCATCAAAATTACAAAAAAAATGTTTTTGAAGTATATAACACCAGAAAACATTTTTATACATTCTCAAACACTTACATATATACATATATATATACATATATATATATATATATATATATATATATATATATATATATATATATATATATGAAGTGTACGGGTTGAAAAAACTGAGTTTAAGTTCTGAACATAAAATCAATTGTGTGTTACTCAGCAATCGACATAAACCCAATACAAAACATTGTTGTCATTCAATTATCTCGCAACATAAATTATACACAAACATATGGTAAATGTGCCATTCATGTAATAATTCACACCGATTGGTCGCCACATGCTCCACAGGTCGAACGCGCGCACAAACACACAAGTCTCACAGAAACACGGCCCGAATGCGAATAAAAACGACGAGGAGTGGAAAAAAAGAAACAGTTTTTCGTTTTTAAAACGAAACTGTACACAATTAGGATATCATCCCATTCACGTCGTGGGCACGTCCATCATTCTCTGTCAGAGTTTCTGCACACATCCGCGTGGGCGTTCTGCAAGTATTACCGTCTATGTATTATGTTGTTTTGTATGTACGTTACGAGGTATATAGATAGTTTAAGGGGATTATCTTTTGTTGACAAACACGCTTAAGATATTTGTGTAAATAAATTGTTCACGGTTACGAATGCTCGACATCGGAGAAGTGGACCTTTTTTTCTCGTCCGTCGTTTTTCAAATATACGACGAGGAGTCTAGTCGAAAAATCTTGTATCAATATTGTGTTTTTGTACAAGACGTACGGACGGCACTGAAATGTTGTTGAGTCGGTATGCACGGACGGAAATGAAGAGATCGGGCTTTATTGGTTTACCTGTCATTTAAGTATGTTTTAAATAAATAATCGATACGGGTTTTCGAAAAGACTCGGATTTGAAAACATATTACAATATTTACAGAGTATTTCTAACACAATCAACCGAATGAAAACCGAACAGATTTAATCGAATCGCTATTTTGAAACCACAACGTTTATTGAAATATTCCAGTTCTTTATCAATGTCTAAATAAAATAGTAGGTTTACGATGCATCAACATTTTTACTAGCAGAAGAACTACAATATTTATTAAAAGAAGAAATACTTAATTTAATTATCTTTAAATGAAAACTCATCTTAAACAATATAAAATTTAATTACCGGCAATATAAGAATAATCCCTGAATAATTGAGTTGAACATTTCTGATAAAAAAACCATTTCCTACTGTTCAAAAAGTTCAACGGTTCTTTTCTATTATGGTATAATTTTTTTGTAAAATATTTAAGTACATTTTTAAATATTAGAAATTTTAAAAATCTCACAATACAGCTCTAACACTGATTAAATTCATTTTCACAAATAAACTCTTTTTCACACAACATTTTTCTAGTCAAAAATTTTAATAAATTATACTGATCATTTTTGAATGTTATTTATATGCATTTCGATGGCGATACTACCATTTTTTTAGCATTGATTTATAAAACAAACCCTAAAAGTATATTTAACCTGACTTAAATATACTTATCGTTTTATAATATGACAAAAAACATAGCTTGGATTTTGCAATTATTTTATTTAGATGCCTGTTTGTATTTTTAAATGATTTCATGAACTCTCTAAAACTAAAAACATTTCTATTTTATTAACGAATATCCTACAAAAATAATAACTTGCACTACTAAGTTTACATCTGAACAAAAGTGCATGTAATATAACTATAAATTTTGCAATAATATTAATAAAGAACAATATAAAGTATTGATTCTGAAATAATTAATATTTGTGACGATTACAGAGTGCATCCTATATTTTTCTATTTTAATTAAATACACTAATTGTGAATTTAGAATCTCTTTTTTATTATTTTTCTTGTCTAAACTGTTTGTACCATAAATGAAAATGATTTTATGTATATGAATTAATAAATCATTTGATTAATATAATAAGAAAAACTTTATACTATGTGATTCGATCCAACGAAATATAGGTATTCACAAATGAATTTCTCCCTCATTGCTAAGATCACAACGATTTTTCTGATCAAAAATATTCAATAAATGATTTTTGGTCATTTTTTATTGTTACTTATGAGGATTTAGACAGAAATGCTGTCATCTTTAGAATGTTAAAGCGTAGAAATATCTGATTTTTGAGGTTGATGGCATGGATATTGAAATATACATAAACAAGGTATAAAAAATGATCGATAAGCAAGTATTGAATGTTTTTGATCGAAAATTCTTTTGTAGTTTGTGGGTTATGAAAAAAAGGATGTCTGAAATCGGATTTAACTATATTATGAATTATTTGTTTATTTTTAGCTGAGTACGGAATGGATTTTTTGAAAATTAGTTGAAAAAGAACAGCCCTGAAAAAGTTTTCAGTTCGAGTCGCCTCTGTGGCGAAAAAAGGCAATCTCTCCGACACACACACACACAAGCTCATTTCTGTCGTATCGGCGCGTTACGACGTCACCGTCGATCGCCGTCTGTTTGATTAACGCGCACGCCATGATTGATGCAGGCGTGACGTCACGGAGCCCGACGTTCGACGACGAGATGCTGGAAAACGTCGCCGATGGCGTCGCTCCACTCCCGGCAATCGTGATAAATTGTTGTTATAATTGATTCGCGCATAATTATTCATGAAAGTTTGCATCTGTGCTCCCCGTAACGTTGACATGTGAATTGATTTATATACATCTCGGTTGTCGACGCTTTATGTAACCTAGTCGATCTACGCTACCGCTATGGTACATAATACGGACCCTGGATGAGTCACTTACGGATCGTTGTATCGTCGGTTCGACGTACTACGGGTTTTTTATGTTTTGGTATGAGTGCTCGACAGAGTCAGAGGCGGTTAGGTTGTTTTTTTTTTATATGAACAAAACGAAATATCACGTATTCAACGAAACAATGTATTGAAGAAAGAGAAATCATCTACAGAAAGTTCTAAGAAAAGATTAGTCTCTTACACGACAACACATAGCATTACAGAAATTGCATTCTAAACTTAAAAAGACAAACTCTCTAAACGTACAAATTTGAATGTTTCAAAAACATACTCAAAACAATTCTTTAAGAACTATTTCCAGTTTAAACCGTATCAAAAATAACATTTTAAAAGAATAATTCTTTGAATCTGACGAAGTAAATAAGACACAATTTCATTATTATAATAGAAAATACACATGAGCTGGCATTACTTTCTTAATCAAATTTTAAATGATTGTTTTTATTGTATTTTTAGTTTTATTGTAAGATTTGATAATCTTACAATCTTATCAATTTCAAATACTGACATTATAATGACTTATACTGACTTATATGATTATCTTACACGTGCCTGATTTTTTTCTTTCAAATATAAAATGTCCAAAAAGTGAAACTAAATCCGTGTTATTTTCTCACTAATACTTGAAATCAAATACAATATTAATTCATTATAGAATAAAGAATTAACTATTAATTAATAAATTAGAATAATTTTCAGATTAATAAAACTATAAGTATACAAGAATCAATTTGCTACTCTTGATTGTCAGATATCGTTTCATTTACTAACGCATAAATTTGAGTTATTCATTTAAAATCTATTTTTTAAGTTCATATAATCGATTTGTATAAAAATTAATATCTTTATTAATTTCTCAGATCAGAACCAAAATGACCAGAAATCATTTGCGATGACTAAACTGTATACAAAAAACAAACACGTTGAATATCTAAGAAATGTTTGTTAGCTATCGACGCGCCTCCAAATCCCAAATATCAGTCTATCTAACTATTCAAGAAATGTTTGTTATTCTTGTAATACAAATCGAGAAAAATTGTAAATTTTTAATACAAATCTAGTTTCTAAGCGAAATGGCATGGTAAATTACGTTTAGTACTAAAAAATCATCATCCGTATCATAATAAACTTTCTGGATATTAATTACGAGTGTTGTATCAGCCAGTTAAGAATAAAAGTTTGTTAACAATATGACACCGTGCTGAACTGACGAAGGATTTTGGAACCTCTGTAAAGACAATCCTGATAAAACTTTGTACCGAATAGTTACTGTAGATGAAACGTGGGTTCATTACTATGAGTCTTAATCAAAACGGGAGCCCAAAAAGTGGTATAGAAAGGATACACCACTCTCTAAGAAGTTTACTGGCGTCTTCGACAGGTTGGCCAGTGTTTTTTTGGGATACAGAGAATATCTTGTTCATCTATTACAAAGCTAAGGATATGACTATAACGGGAAAATACTAAGCCACTATAATGGAACAACTAAATGCATCAGTGAAAAAGAACAGAAGATGAAAATGAGGAAAATATGTATGTTCTCTTGCAAGACAACGCACCTGTTCACAAGAGTAATGTTGCAATGGATGCCATCCATAAATGTGGTTTCTAAAATCTGAACAACCTTCTGTTTAGTTCAGATCTAGCTGCTAGCTATTTTTATTTGTTCCTGAATTTGAAAAGAGTTACACGGAAATAAATTTGGATACATGTAGCAACTTCATACAAGCATACAATGTAGCAACTTCGGCTCATTTTGGATCGAAAGATAAATAATTATTCTTATGAACGTTTAAAGAATCTCCTTTAATGATTTGAAAAGTGCATTACAGTAAGGAGACAATATATACTGAAAAAGACAACTAATGACTGGTTTCGTTTTATCCCTCTTCCCCTTAATTCCACGAATATTTGATCTTTCCTCGTGCATATATATATATATATATATATATATATATATATATATATATATATTAATTTTTTTATAATCCTTAAAGAATCATAATTCTCAAATAATTTTTTCAAAAATATGTTATTATACCTTAAAAACACACATTGTTCTAAACAATCAACGTTAAAGAATATTAATTAATTATAACGTTCATTTGTATATACATACGTATATACAAATAATATATATATATATATATATATATATATATATATAATGTATAGTATATATATATATATATATATATAATGTACAATATATATATAAATATATATATATATATATATATATATATATATATATATACATATAATCAATTTATTTATTCCCTAGATGTCATTTGTTATAATCAAGAACATCTAGAATGTTCTAGAATATTCTACAAGCGTAGGTATCTAGATCGACAATGAGTATGACAGATAACCTATAAGCGGTTATACATTTTTCACATATTGCGTCAATTGTAGGAAATAAATACAATCTAATACATAAAAAATCACAAACGTAAAAAAGACATAAAATGTTACATAAAATATTAAAACATACATAAAATATAATAAGAGACGACCAGCGAATGCAATAATACATATAACACATGATATAACACAATTATATAAACAAACATGTAAATCAAAATAATATAAAAACAACACAACACTGATAAAACTATTATAAGTTTACTAAGAAAATAAAATTGAACACTAATATAAGAATGATATTAAAATGAACAAATATTTTTCAAAAAACAAAACATAACATAACACGATCATGCATACGCAATGAGACGCCCAATGTATGAGACTATATGAATATGAAATTTTGCAAATTTCAACATTATCACTTGAAACGAAATGTTTATCAATGATTAATGCAATGCTGACAATTCGTTAATTACGATTTAATTATTTAATTGTATATTATTTGTATAAAAACTCACCTTTAAATTGAGAACAATTTGACCACAGCAACAACCAACGCAACACGAAAAATAAAACAAACATAAACAATGCGCACGGTTGGATGCGCCGTGATTAAAACGGAAATCATCTGTTTTACTGAACTGATTTATTTGTCTAGTTTTGCAGGCGGGAAATTAGAATATTTGTATGTTGTCTCATTAATTAATATTATTTAATAATTTCATATACAAATACAAACAAACATTCTTACATATATATATATATATATATATATATATATATATATATATATATATATATATAAAAGAACACAATAATTTATAAATTATAATATTTTCCTTATTATTTGTTTATTATTTATACCATTATTTGAAGTATTTAGATCTTTTTTGTAATTTTGAAATATAAGTGTTGTACAAATTTATAATTATTGATAAAACAATAAAATTGTTTTGACATTTTATTAAATTTAACGGCTTTTTTAAACAAACAATTCAAAAAAAATAATATATTAATATGAATGAACCTAACTGGCTGGTTCATTTAAAATAATTCTCTTTTCAAATATAAATATGTCTTAATTGAATTAATGGCACTTAACATTTAAAATATACATTAATTAAATTAAATTCTATTATATATTAATTAATGATTTATATGATTCCAGATTTATCACTTTTAATTTAAATTGAATTATTTTAGAGTTCGACTGTGTTAGTTATTCTCATTTTAGCATGGAAGATAACTATCTGTACACGAAAAAAGCCATTAGAAGCTGACTATATACTCAAATATTTTTTAATCTTTAAAACTAGTCGGTCTAACTGTAACAAGGAAAATAATAATATGAATATTTCTTAATTTATAAATTTATTTGAAAATTATTTTTAAGTTTTATCTTTTCATGCATATTAATTACCCAATACCTGTTTAAACTTTAACTTTAACAAAAGAAAATGAACTATATTTAGAATAGTAATTTATTATTTAATATTTTTTCATATATTGTAAAGTTCAAATTGTTTGTAATATATAAATATATTCGATATATAATTCACTTTAAAGTAATAAAATCTCTAAGTATCACTTTTTAATTTTCCAGAATCTGAAATCATTCTATAATTAAAACACACAGCCTTGGAGATTAGTATAATAGTTTCTGTTGTGGCTGTTTGGTCCACACAAAGAGACTCATAATAGATCAACGACATCAACGATACTCAAAGCAAATTTATCTAAAGCCAGTATCTGTGGTTTGAATCACCTAGTTGAAAATTACCAACGATAGACATATTTGGTATTGCTTTAATGGTCTATTTTTAATTATGTATTATCATCCAAATGAAAACCGATGATACGAAGAGAAAAAAACAATGAACAAATAATTCATTTTGAAAGACTATTTGTCAACTGATAATTCAGTGTGTAACTTATATATTTTTCAATTTTTTGAAAATGTAAGCAAATTGTTTCATCGCTTTTTTAGATTTTCAGTAAACTTCTAACAAGTACACTTGAATCAGATTCGATAACAGGTTTCAAAAGTGTGCCATGCCTAATAGACTTTTTTCGGACGCCATTGTATTTACCACTGTTTAGTGAGGTTATACCAACCACTTGGCCAAGATATATAGTGTGTTTAAACGTTAAGGTTGGCACTTTAAAACCCTAAAAGACGAGAAAATAATTCAATTTAGAGCAGAGTTATATTTGATTCAATTTAAAGGCACCGAATTAATCTTTACACTTAATATAATCAACATTTTTTTAAACGAATGTAATAAGAAATATGATTTCTGTTACGGTATTAATATTAAACAGTTTCATATGATTAGAAAAAAAACTTAATAACTGTATGTATACAAATAGAGACTACAGAATATAATAAATAATATGATTTAAAAAGAAAAAAAGTCATATAAAACAGGCATTCCTGTAAACCACATTAACAAAACACATTAACAACGAAAACATACATAACGAATAACAACTTTTAGCAAACGATTGTAACATTATATCTTACAATAATTTTTATTACTGTACGTAAACCAGAGGTCTGAAATATGATTCCTACCGGCGCCTCATTAGCGCGCGCGTTGACGTATCCAGTGACGACAAAAAGTTATCCCTTGCCCTCCACCGTGACTTTCACACTCACATACATATATATATATATATATATATATATTCAACTTAAAGAAGAAAACAAAATTCTCGTATTAATTTTAATAGTCCATGATATTATGACGCGGTTTCTGTGTGGCCTGTATTCACTTGTCGTCGTTGTGGTCGTAGATGGCAGCACCGTAGTCGCCATTTGGCCGGCGGTGGCGCTGCAATATTATAAACTGGCCGAGCGCTCGTAGCGGCAGGTAGCGAAACTTGTGTTATACTTTATCGTCTGGTTATTTATTGTCCGTTTCGTTTTTAATGGCATTATGAGTTGTTAATTGTTACGGATTGTGTATTGTAAAATTGATTATTTTCTTTCCTCACATTTACGATCGTTCGCCTGTGTGCGTGCGTTCGTTCAGACGGACATGTTTCTTATTGTTGTTTTCGGTCGTATGTTTGCTTTCATTCTGCTGCATACGTTTTCGTGTGAGTTACTTGAATAATTCTATGAGCTGAACACAACTTCTATGAAACTTTTATCAATTCACATGAAAAAAACAACGCTTTGATATCAAACTCATGCTACAAATTTTTAATAATCTGGATCTCATTCAAATACGTTTCGTTATATCCGATTGTAAGTTTTAATTCTATAATAATTAGGTATTCTCGAACTATAAACTATTCCCATACATGAATTTCGGTTTCAATACTGAGAAGTGTTCTTTCACAAAAAAAAATCAGTTAAGAATTACTGCCAATTTTGATGCCCTGTTTATTTTTATAAATGAATCTTCTATGTCGACTGACTTGTGTAAATATATAAAATGTTAATCTTATTTATCTTCAGTAAACTATTTATAAATTATATGTGAGTAATATAGAAAGATTAGATTTTTTTCTTTCTTCACACTGTGGAATATATGAGAAAGACACTATCAGAAAGACTGGAAAGAATGAAATGAACCCAAGTCCGATTTTACATGAATAAAGATGTATGAAGTACACGAATGTATCTAATGATGGATAAGGAGCATAATGGTAAATTACCAAGCTATCTGAAAACCTACGATGAAAATATGCGAAGAAAAAATGTATTAAGATCTTGAATGTTTAATGAAAGGCACAGTTCAGTTAAATCTGCATTGTTCAAAATTATTATAGACGAGTAAAACTATTTCTAAATATAAAAACGTATAGACTCCTTGAAAACATTGGACATTCATAACCGAACATTTTATATAAAATCATATAATATTTGTTACAATAAAGAAATTTATTTCGTGACTCACAGCACAAAGCGTCACAAATAAAATTACTTAATATGAGTATATATAATATTAATACAGGCTATGTAAACATTTACTCAGTATTATAAAGAATGCATGATAAGTCAGTCGTGGATTTTCATCGCGTATAGACGTTTGAATTGTGCGTGAATTCTGAAAACTAAAATTTAATTTAACAAAAAATATCGGTTACAAAAAAATATGTTCGTTTGTGCAGAAATGTGTTTAATTATTGATATCAGTGTGAATAGTTGTGATTCAATCTTATTTAAATCTATTAACATCTTTAACCTCCAGAATGCTTTCATTGCTGAATCTGTGTAAGTAATGTAATTTACTTAACTAGTATTGTAAGAAAGAAACTCAAATCATCTAAAAGAATGAAGACCGCCAAGAAAACTCAAATGTCTATTATCTAGAATTAAATAGTTCTGAATTGGAATTAATTTGAGTCAATCTAATTTTATTATATATATATATATATATATATATATATATATATATATATATATATATACATATATATATATATATATATATATATATATATATATATATATATATATATAATATCAATTATATGTTGTCCTGGTGATATTCCTTTTTTTAATTAGTTATATGTCTATTCTTCACTATTAATTTTACCAGGAGTGCTATTCTCAGGCCAGATTCTTTCTTCTTCTCAGTCTTCAGCGTATACTTGAGGCTGGAATTTATGTTGAAACTAATACTGGAGTACAGACAGTTAATTGTTCTGAAAGAAACCATTCAGGACAACGAGATCGCAGATAATTCTTCCACTGTTTCATCATTTTATGGATGTTTTATACGTCACAAAACATCTTCCCCCAAACTTGAACAAATCATTCCTTTCGGCAGCATGTTTTTCAACTGGAATGTGAAAAGTATGTAATGCTTTTTGGACAATATCGGGTTCACTTCTGTTTTGTGAGGTTATGCTAACCTCTTGGTTGAGATATAAAGTGATATAGGCACTATAGGCATATATAGGCGCTTCAAAAACCGAAAACGACGAGAAAATTTTTAATTTAAGACATATTTATGATTGGTTCAATCTAAAGCACGGAATTGATTTTTACACACAATAAATTAGATTTTAATCAAATGAAAATTAAAAAGTCCATTGAATTTAACAATATCTTATTGTCACAAATGAATCTTTCATTCATCACAAACAACACACTTTTCTTCAGATCAAAAATGGTCAACAATTGATTATTAATCATTTTTGATTGCTGCTTGCGGGTATTTTGACAGCATAATCTATAATCCACATAGTGTTAAAGCATGGAAGAATTTATGTTTTGGAATAATGATTCAGTTGTAAAAGAGAATATATTCCTAGAACTAAACCAGAATAATAATCGATGCTTTATATTCATAAAAATCCAAACCTTACAAGTATCAAAGCGTACAATTACAATTAGATAAATTATAAGCTTGAACAAGTGTGTTTTGAAAATTTTACAACTGCGTTATGAATCATTATCCTGACGATATCAGTCTTATCCATTCAAGTCTTTGTCTGTCATGACTAATTCCAGATTTTCAACCATCCACGAATATTTTAAACGTCTAAAAGTTATCTGAAGATGATAAAATTAACAATAATATAGTTTCATTATAAGAGATATACAATTTATTTGTCAAAAATAAGTTAGCCAGAGTTCCAAAGACTGTAATTTATTTCTATTAATATGAATGGATTTAAATCAGTTTTGATATCCTTTTTATTTATTTTATTTCTAAAACAAGTTCATTTAATTGAAAAATAATATCAGAACTATTCGTTTTGATCGAAGATAATAAAACGCTTATTAAGTTACAAAACATTTAATATTTTATTTTCAAGTCAGTGCATGTACATTTCCATACCAATGCGTTCAGCTACAAACGCAAATCTGAATGATGTAAAGTAAATTTTTACATACTCGTCGTTATATATAACACATTACTAGTCTACGTCTCAACCAATTATATATTTACTTTTATCTTTTTATGTTAACGCCTTTACAAACGTCTCCTCGTTAAGGATGCATAAAAAAACTGTTGCCATACAAACGAGATCTCACGTAAAGCGCATCTAAACGTGAATATCGTTTAATACTTTGAATTTATATCAGACTGAATGTAAATCTTATAAGAATCAAAGATACTGGTTCTTCGATAATCAACAATTTATTTATTTATAATACTTGTCGTGTAATTGTTGCTGTACTATCCGATTTGTAATTACTGATTAGATCCAATGACAATAAAAAAAATAAAACAAAAACAAAATCGTTCTCACAATAAATGACTGCGTTATCGTAACGACCTCAACGTACAAACGAATCTATACAAAAAAAAGTCTTCACCATTTTATTTAACAATGGATTGTGAGTGTGTATGTGTGTTTTAACTAACGACATTGATAAAAAAGTTTAATTCATAGTTTGTTGGGCTGGACACACAACTTGTATACATATACATTTATATATAAAGGATTCACATGCATTGGTTATATACAGAGTGATTACAATTTTTTTTTTAAAATAAAACAGATTTTTCTTGACAACATCTGGATGTAACGGCATTCAATTTTAATTATTCTTTATGTTGGTTCGTTTAATGCTTGAATAGATGACCCTTAACGTAATTAATCTTTATAATTATTTTTATGATTAAAATATTTAATGTAAATAATTCAGTTCTTATATTATTTTTATAAATTGCTTCTTTTTTTAGTCCTCAAATATACAATTTTTTCTTAACAAAAATATTTTATAATTGATATACACATATATACATAAACAAATATATATATAAATATATATGTATATATATATATATATATATATAATATTTTGATATCACAATAAAGCTCTGACACTGTGACTAAATTCACTTTTACATTATTTTGTACATCAGAAATAACAAAAAATTCTTATCAAAAATGTTTAATGAATCATTATTGATCATTTTGAATTATTGCTCATGTTCATTTTTGTTTTTGCTTATGCATCATCCTCCGAACGCTAAAATAATTTGGGTTTTTCTGTACATTTGCACTTTAAGAATGATAGTATTAACAACAAATTGCTCATAAGTAGCCATAATAATTGATTTATTGATCATTTTTGATCATACATTTTATTTTGTAGTTTGGAAGATCAAAAAGAATTAATCTTTCACTTTTATCTCTCCCACAATGTCAACAAGGTTTTCTAGTCAAGATAACTGATCGTTCATTAATTAGTAAGTACATCACTAGTTTCCAAAACAGACCATCATTACTTATTTTCTTCTACATTCTAGCAATATTATACCTTTAAACATTTTGCGAATGGTAACAGAAAATCTGTTCCAAGTGACTATTGAAGGAAGTAGAGTATTTGCTGAAATCAAAAAAAAACTTTTTTACCTGTTACATTAATCGATATTTCGAAGAGAAGATAGAGTCGTTGTTGAAGATTAGATTTAATTGTTTTATAAAACGACATCAGAACCGATACAAAGCTGGTTCTAGGTCTATCTAAAATTTGTATTTAATCTGGTGAGAGTTTGTTGTCAAGATTTTTGATACATATATATATATATATATATATATATATATATATATATATATATATATATATATATATATATATATATATATATATATAAACTCTCTTGCTTTTTTGATTCAATAACAGAAATAACAAAGCTGGATCTAGGTCTATCTAAAATTTGTATTTAATCTGCTGGGAATTCTTTGAAAGAATACAAATTATATATATATATATATATATATATATATATATATATATATATATATATATATATATATATATAAACAACCTCTCTTGCGTTTTTGATTCATTAACAGAATACAAATGAATTGTTTATTAATTGTGTCTGTAAAAAGTCAAGATTATTTTTGCAATTAAAAAAAATTTTATTCTTGATAAATCAAAATGTAGATCTAGTTCTATAACTAAATTCAATTTAACAAATGAATTTTAGGTCTTTTTTTCAGTCCACAAACCACAATACACATTTCTGACCAAAACTGTTCAATAAATCATTACTGATTTTTTTTGATTGTTGTTTATCGTATTTCAAAAACAATCTATAGAACAAATCAGACAATCACTTCCTTCTACACTTCTCTAAAAACATTTTTTCTGAATGAGTTAATTGTTGATTATGGATTATTTTTGATTGTTGCTTATGCGTATTTTGATGTCGATGCTATCATCATCTTTTCAAATGATTATATATTTGCAAGTAGTACTTCTACACTTTATCTTAACATTGAATATTTTTAATTGCATCATTTCAACGCTGTCATCTTTAAAGATGCATTGTCAAATGAATTATTTATTTATGAATTATTTGAATTGAAGTGTGCACGTTTTATCAGAGACTCCTGTATTTATATATATATATATATATATATATATATATATATATATGATGAATACGGACAAGACCATGCAATACATAAAACGCGGAGAGTGAATAAAAAAAACGATCAAACTGGGTAGGTAGGTTAGTTACACTAAGCGTATAAAAAAGGCAAGAATGACAAAATATACAAATAACAGAAAAAAAGGACAGTCTAATTGATGTGTCGTTTTTGTTTTGCTTAATTCCAACATCCCGACATGGTTTGGCCATTAAAATGTCGCCGGTATCTCGGTCTGATCTCGGGCTCGCAGATAGATGACCACGCCGACCACTAAGACAAATGACAACGCTATTGTCGTTATTGTGTTACTATACATCCATGCACCACCGTCGAACCACCTCGTGTCGCCCCCACGCCGCCGTCGCGGTCCACGACTCGCAGCCGCCCGCGTGAAAGTGATCACCGCGCCGACGACGCCACTGGCGCTCTGGCACGGATCGCGTCGACCGCACCGAAATTGTGACACGGCGGGGCCGGGACCCGGCCGGGCCTGAGCGGGCCGCCGATGCAACTTTCAACTTCTACACTGGCGCTTGTTCGATAGACAGTGTAATTTAAATTGATTGATTAACGGGTCTTTTTTATAGCTTTCTACATTCTGTATACATACATATATATATATATATATATATATATATATATATATATATATATATATATATATGTGTGTGTATATATGTATATGTATATATATATATATAATCGTACTGACAAATACAAAAGATTGTTAGACACTATATCATGAGTTGATATCCAAGTTAATAGTTTTAACAAAATAATTATCAGAAAAATGTAATGATCCTTGAGTTAACAACAATTTAAATTAGTTATAAATGGCAATTAAAGAATTTATACATGTATATAACTAAATATTAACTATTTATTAGATAGGATCGCTCACAGACATTACATTTTTCTATTTATATTTACCTATCCACTTGTTAAAATGTGACCGTGAATAATTGTTGTCGCTTATCAGTAGTTAAAATTAAGTTTAGTAATGTTAGCACTTTTAAGACACATGGCATGTGATTAGGTAGTATTTTTATATTGCTATGTATGATTTGTATTGTTTTATTATCAGTACTTAGAATGGTTTATCAAACTTATTATATTAGGTTGGTAGAAAATAATTGCAGTTTTTGATTTCTGAATTCTATCCTTTATTTTTTTTACAATGAAGTGTCATTTGATCGTGTTCATTTTAATATCATTTTAAAGTGAATTTTTCGGTCTGTATTTTGGGAACATCATCTTTTGTTTTATTATTAATTTTACTTTAAATTGGGCTATTGAATTGCAGATGGAAAAGAAACAAATAAGAGCAATTTTTTGTATGAGTTGAAAACGGGCGGTAAAGCAGCAGGAACTGCTTGTAAACTAAGCGATGCTTTTGGTGTGGGTACTGTTAAGGAACGTACGGTGCAATAGTGGTTCCAAAAATTTCGCGCTTGGAACGAAATCCTTGAAGATCAAAAAGGTCGCGGACGTTCTTCTTCAGCTCATAACGACCAACTGAAGGCGTTATTTGATTCAAAACCGCGCACAACAATTCTAGAGCTTGCATAAAAGTTAGGTGTTAGTCATCCAACAATCTGGACCACTTAAAACCATTTAAATTAAAAAATGTATATAAATTCGAAAATCATGAACCGCAATTACTTTTCTGTCAACCTAACATTTGAAATAAATGCTAAAGAACATCAAAAAGACATTTAAGAACTAAAAAATTCTTATTTCCACATAGTGCATTTTTATTAAGGTTATTTTCCTTCATAATCCTCTCTGACTTTTTATATATTTAAGACAAATAATGAGCTTTTGAGTTCTTAAAAGTTCTTAAATTTTTAGTTTCTTAAGCAGCCATTCTTGTACCGTCATTTAATTTCGTTATATTGTTAATCGAATAATGTATGAATTGAGCTGTTTTATCATTATTAGTGTGAAAGATTTATCAAAACTTCTACATTTGGAATAAATTCATGTGAGTATTTTTTAAAAAGTTTTGCACAAAAATTCATGATTTTCGAACGGTTTGAGATTTTGGAATAACACAAAAAAATAATGAAATCTTTGAATATAATCTTTCAAATTATCATAAAACAGTTCTGACACTCTGGCTAAACTAACATTCATAAATAAACACTATTTTTATGATCAAAAATGTTGAATAAAATATTATTGATAATTTTTCATTGACACTTATATGAATGTTGATAGATGCCGTCTTCAGAACGACAAGGTACAGAAAAATCTTCTAAATAGTGTACTTATTTTTCAACATATAACAAGCTTATTCATTCCATCAGTAGAAACATATGATCTCATGATGGTATTCGAGTGAATGTTGTTTTTCTTTAAAATCAAATTGATACATCCAGGTTTCGTTCCCGAAGACTAGACTGCAGAAAATCATTACCAGACAATTTTCAAACCGGCTTGCTTTCATTTCTAGGCTTAATTATTGTCGCGCTCGACGAACACAAACCTTTATCTAGCATAAAATATGTATGACATGACCTATTCTCTCTAGAAATAGGATTTTTCAATAAATCTGAGTTGTTTCTTGTATAATTTCAGGTATTTTTTTCTGTTAACAAGTTCTGACAATTTCTAGATATAAATACATTCTCTTATAATTACTTTTATATTATAATTCGTTTAATGCCTCTCTAACATATATGAATTTTGTAATTATTTTTAATTATTTTTAATTAATTTTTAATTTTTTTTCAATCAAAATGTTTTAAAAAATCTTTGTCAAAAAATAAATAATTAAGTTATTATATTACTGCCAGAAAGTCATTCCATGTCAGATGATGATATTGATGATGATTTGAGTACAAAACAAATGATTTTTTTCCATTCTAAGAGAAGGGGTTTACATATGTGGTAGAAAAAATAATATATTCCATACAAATTTTCTACATTTTGTTTACGGTCTTGGCATTGTTCTGAAAAGTAACTTTTCTGGGGTAAGCTCGATGACTTTTCAGATAGTACAAAAAATGTAAATTTATGAGACATATTTCTCAAAGAGTTACAATTGTCTGTTTTTATACTTGTGTTCGTTTTGGTGCATTTTCTTAGTGTACTTGGTCCATTGTAGCAGGTGATTATTTAACAATTTAGGATATATATATATATATATATTCCAAGACATTTTCTTATAAACCTAATATATTTTTTAGAGAGATAATTTATAATTTTGAAAAATTACCAGAGCTTGCTGATACCAAACGTATGATGTTATTATGAATACAATTCCATTTCGGTTTTAGTATACCACGTGATTCAGCAGCACAAGGAAGTCTCACCAAAAAGGACAGAGTACTTTTGTCACAAATGCAATATTTTCTTATGCAT
Source organism: Acanthacorydalis orientalis (assembly GCA_034766995.1). Lineage (NCBI taxonomy): Eukaryota > Metazoa > Arthropoda > Insecta > Megaloptera > Corydalidae > Acanthacorydalis > Acanthacorydalis orientalis. Next base: position 3,958,194 of record CM068316.1, on the reverse strand, counting down.
TCAGTGCCTATTCAGTGCTTAATAGTTTGTCATTAATAATGTATGGTTGGTTCATTATCAAAAGGAATAAATAATTTAACTATTGTCTTTATTGATTGCATACATAATGCATACCTAGTTCATAATATAAAGTGTTTTTTTTAGAATATTCATGTTCACAAGCGGTTTATATTTTTTTTCTAAAGAAATTATTTTCTTTTATATTAAACATATTTTTTTATTCTCTAACAGATATATAATTTATTACAAATTTTATCTTTGATAAATAAGAAGTTAATTAAAATTAACATAAAATTAAAGCCTTAAGCGATTGTAAAATGTATGTTCGTATAATTATATATATATATATATATATATATATATGTATGTATGTATGTAAATGATAAATTAAAAATGATTTTTAATAAACCAACGCGAGATATGTTAATTCCATTCAGAAAAAAAGACATGTAAAAAGTTTAAGTACCTTTTTTGGGCACAAAAAAGATCTTGGTATCGAATAAAGGATTGTCACCGATAAACATAAAACGACTGAAAGACGGAAAAAAAACACCGTACACGACAACAGATCGCGACAAAAAGAATCACATGATCCGAACACGTTTTTATTGGGTTCTTACAAAAAAAAGGCGCCACATAAAATATCGACCTGCCCTGAAAATACCTGCTAATGGATAACATAGACAGAGGGTCAAGTCTTTAGCATGTTCTGCCAATTAAAAGTACGCTAACAAGGTGGTTGCTACTGCCGTCGATGCCAGGACCATCGGACACCGATCATATAATGCATAGATGTCACGTCAGGGAAATTTGTAAATGGATTTTGAGTAATCGATAGAGTGGAGATGAAGTAACATCCGATTATGACGGACCTATCGGACATTAATTATCAGTTTATGGCGACGGTCAATTATTTGATTAGAATGTCGTCTGGAGGAAACGTACACACACACACACACACATACAAACGGTTATAATATATTGAATGTACAGTTTGCAGGTGTGTCGAAATGTTTATTTTAGGGTTAGATCCATCACGGTCATTTTGCGGTTAAAGGTGTTTCTAAAATAAATAAACTCTTATATATATATATATATATATATATATATATATATATATATATATATATATATATATATATAAAGTTACAAATGTAATTGGAATTGTTTAAATTTAAATATTTAAATACATTAAATATTATTCTCTCTCAAGACATAGCGTGTTGTTTGATAACATCTCAATATGTTTCATAAATGAATTTTTTTCAAAAAAAAACGCTTAATTTCTCATGTTATTTTATGATTTAAATATTAATGATTACATTGAATCATCCAACCATATCATTGAATTCCTGTTAGAATCTACAAATTTTTTTTTGTTACTATATGAGTGTTTGTTTAACTTTATCAACTTTGCAGAAAAATCATCACTAAATAATGTAATTATAACAAAGTTCTGCCATGTAATAAATTAAGTACGGTTCGATTGTGAATGAAACTGAAAGAAAAACGTTTTACATTATTAATGGTTCTGTTGGAGATTTGTAAATTCAGAATATTGAAAAAATGTATCTAGTTTCTGTATTGAAAATTCAAACAAATACTAAACGGTAATTAAAAGGAACTCAACAGAAATTCATGTGTAAGCGTGAGAAACTGATTAATAGATTGAGATGGTGGTTCTCAGTTTATGTTGAAATTATAACAATATTTTCCCTGCTTTTGAATACAGGATTAGTATAAATCATTACTATTCATGTTTATAAAAATAAACTAAACACTAAGACGTACCTTATTTTAATTTCATAAATGATCTTTCATTCATTCTACACAATTTTCATATCAGTGTTTGCATTGATGGTTGGTTGATTATTTGGAGTTGTTTGTATAGACATTTACTATTTAGTTATATGAAAAATAGACAGAAAAAGAAATACCCGCCTTTCTTTTGGTTAAAGAAGATATTTAGATATAAATATTAGAGATTTATAAGATAAAATTTTAGAGAATTATATTTTTCTCCATCTAATTTGTTCAAGTAAACTATTTATTATTCAAATATCCGATTTACAGTATCCCAAATTGAACAAATACTATTTTTTGTCTTTTCAAGTGAAATAATATTTTATATTCTATGTAAATTTGATGACAAATAGCTGACCAGTATAATTCCGCATTGAACAACCCTTTCCTAGCGAGAAGATAATTTATAAATTCGATTTTTATAAAACTGATTATTTTTATTTTCAAAAAATGTAGACACCTCAATTTTTAATTCTTCTTCAATATTAAACTGTTTACCACGCATACGATTGTCCAAAGATAAAAATAGATGATATTCTGGTGGTGATATGTTTGGGGAATACGGGGGATGGGGGAGGATCTCCCACCCTAAATTCATAATTTTTGTTCTGGTCTCTGCTGCAACGTATGGCCTTGCGTTATTTTGCAAAAATAAAACTTTTTTGCGATTTACAAGTGTTGGCTGTTTTTGTTGTAATGCATCGTGTACTCGTTGGAGTTGTTCATTATAAATGTTTTCCGTGAGGTTTTGACCTACTCGTAGATATTCATGCTGAATATATCCTTTTGAAGCGCGTCACATACAGAGAAGTTTTCGTGGTGTTAATTTTCCTTTAGGACTTTGTGGGATAGGATCTCCTAATGAAAGCCAGTGGTGAGTACGTTTGTAGTTGGAATACATAATCCATTTTTCATCAGTGGTCAATTTGATCCCAAAAGTTCTCTGACTTTAGTCATGAAATAAGAGATGTACAGATTGTAAGACACTGTCATTCGTTATTGGGAGTTAATTCGTGTGGTACCCATTAATTAATTTCCAACTCTTTCCTTTTTTTTGTAAATGATCCCGTATTGTTTCATCATTTACTCTAAACAACTCTGCAAGCTGTTGACACGTTAAACTGGAATTTGATTCAATCATTGTCTCCAATTCGTCCATATTTAAATTTGACGGTCTGCTTGATCTGGTCTCATCTTTAATGGATTCATCCCCAGAAGAATTTTTTTTAAATCATCTCTGGGCCTTTCTTGATGTAACTGTCTTTTCTCTAAACGTAGTACACTTTTTTTGCAATTTCTGTAGCGTTAGTCTCAAATTCAAATTCATAAAGCGAACACGCACGTATTACACTATTTTTAACAGACATTTTTTAGGGTTAGAATTATTTTTTATATTAAAGTGAACAGTTCGAGATTCATTCAACAATTAACAGCAAAACACATGCTAATATAACTGATCAATTCTTAGAATTTTATCTGATAACAAGTGTTAACAATTCTTGGAATTATTGTATGTTATGACTACGACAGAACTTTCTTGGTTACCAAATATATATATATATATATATATATATATATATATATATATATATATATATATATATATATAAACATTTAACAGATACACAAATTAACACACAGAAAATAATTATATTCAATTAAGTAAAATACCGCATAAAACAACCTACATACATGCAACCTACAACATTTATCTGCAATACATATACGAATATCATGTCAAACTCATGTCAAAAACATAATACCACAATCGTAAAAACTAATGAACGATTTAAGAAGTACTTTATCCATTAGTGACAAAGTGATCAACAAACTAACCAAAAAATCCAGATAGACAGGAAATGCTTTTATCTCCACTGAATAGTGTCTACATGGTAAAATTTTAGATACGCGCCGTCGTACACAAATCACAGGCACGGCCTCGAGCGAACAGAAACAGCGAATACGCAGTGTCGACGATTTCGATATACGTGTCTCTCTACTCTGTTGCATGTCCGCGACGTGTCAACAGGTCAGCGGACGCAATTATCAATTTTCACGTATGTAAAACGATACATTAATGTTGTTGGCATTTAGCTAAGTCATTAAAAAGTTAGCCGAAAACGGTTAAACTGATAACGGACGAACGTGTCGAAAACGTACCACTTTCCCAAGGTGGAAAAAAATGTCGCCCGTATCTTTTTAGGTATCTGCTGTGTACGGGACACTTTTTTCTTTTTCGTTTTGTTCGCATACGAGCTGAGTAATCTAGCGGTGTTAATCGAAAGGTCATGCGTTCGTGTTTGAAAGACGTTGACGTGTTTTCATTCACATTTACTTTTGTTTATAAATTATCAACTGAAATGAAACGAGACGACGGTACATGAATTGCAATCGAAATGTCGTCTTTAACAGATATTGTTTTCGGGTTTTATTACATAAATATTAAACAAGAGAATTTGAAAATCAAGAATACAAGACACTTATTTTTAACATTTATTTTAAACGTTTTATTTTTTTCTTCAAATTACTAACTACCAGTCGTTATATAATTTTAATACAGAAAATATTGTTTGAAGTACTTGTACTAAAATGTCGAATGAATTAATTAATAGTTGAGGTTTTTAAGGCGCGTCGATGACTATGATCGTTAGCCTTAGTGGATTAACTTATTCCTGCTGATTATTCTCCGTCTAACGCTTGCGAAAACTGGTGTGGAGTCGGTGTGCAAGTCGTTGTCGTTGTGCCATGGATTATTTACACCAGGAGTCCGCAAATTGTTCGAGAGGAGGACCACATAAGTACATGGAAAGTGCGAGGCGGGCCGGATCTAAAAGAACATCTATTTTATTTTCCTATTTTCATACATATCATACTTAGAAATTAATAAATGGAACAGTTTTTATTTGTAACTAATAAAAGAATGCAAATATATCAAATATGCGCGACAATAATTAAATATAGATAGGTAAAGGTTGTTTTGCAAGAAAATAGACATTATTTTGAGGGATACCTGTATATAATATTCAATGTCTCCGTGGGCCATATAAAAATCATTCGCAGGTCGGTTTGGGCACGTCAGATTTACAGGAAGATTATTAGGCGTGATTTAACTCAGAAACTCTCAAAGAAATAAACTAATTATATAACGACAAGTGTCTAAAGAAAACTATAACTTGTTCTAGTGGCATCAACGATTCAAAGAACATGTTCGAACAAGTCTGTCAATCATTATCATTAAATATCCAATGTTCACACTCACAAATTAATTATTTTTTCACTTCAAAAACCACAAAAGCTGCTTCTAGTTGATAATGTTCGATAATTTTTTATTTTATTTTTTTTATATTATTTATTGAGATAGACATACAAAATTTAAACTTGATATATACAAAACTTATCTGTTCTATTACATTTTAATTAAAATTCACTTATTACACTTTACTATATTTGCATATTTATTTATTTTTTACATTCTATTCTTAAACTATAATTTAATTTTCATTCTTTTGAAGCAATGTTCTAAAAATTTTACTAAATTGACCACAGGCACTTATTCCATAAATACACTGATTTCCATAAATACACTACACTGATCTGATTGATATTGGGAAATAAGTTTTCTCTTAATAGTTCCAGCCGTTTACAATCTTTTAGTATATGAATATTGTTTATGTACTCATGACAAAGTTCGCATACTTTGTTTCCACACTTATCTCTTTCAAAGTACCACTCCCACCTACCTAATCTAAATTTTGCAATCATTCTTTTTTCAGACCTTTTTGATTTGTGTACGTAGGTCGCCCCTTCTTTTAACGACAACGTATGTTCAATAATTTACAATGATGTTTCACTGAATATTTTTGATCAGGAAAAGCTCTTGCAGTCGGTGGTGTGAAGAAGAATTCATTCTTGAATTTGGAATATCGTTTAGAAAGAGTTTCAAAGCAAAGAAATATTAAACTAATCAAATAAAATTAAGCAACAGATCTGTTCTTTTATGGAAAAATGTAAATATCTGAAGGTATAGAATAATTTAAGGTTTTTCTGTACGTTAGCGCTTTGAAGATAATAGCATCGTTTTGGAAATGCGTATCAACAGCACTCAAAAATGATCCATAATGATTAATTGAACATTTTTGATATGAAGAATGTTTTATAGCTTGTGGGATGAAAAAATCAAGTAATGATCATATATCGATCAATGCAGATACTTATTTTCTTTCAAATACAATTAATCTTAAAATATTACTTCTTTTTTCTTGTCCCGCAAAACATTTAACATTTTTCTAATCAAAATCGTTTAATCAATCATTTTTGATTGTTGCTCATGCATATTTCTATGATTCATGAAAGTAAATTTAGCCACAATCAGAACTGGATCATAACAAGATTTGTAATTGGAGAAATAAAATACACCATACGTTCGAACTTATTTCAAACAAGAATGCATATGGTTGAGGGTTTATTCATTTTTTTAATCTAAATAATTTTAAATTTTAATTTAAAAGTACACTAATGGCATGCTTGAACTGTTTCTTAGAATTAACCGCGCTTTTGCACTTTCTTTGATTTCATTCCATACTTTTCTGAACTGTCAGATATCTCAGATAAATTAAATCTTCACTCCCGCTTATCTCACTGCGAAGTTTCATTCTTCAGTCTCCAGTACCGAAACTGTACTCTAATTTAAGAAGAAGAAATTATGAATAATTAATATTTTGTCTTGTTTTCTTTTTATAATTTTCTATTCTGTATTTGAATTTATTAAGTTGATATTGGTTTTTGTCTGCGTCTTTAGACATTTTATATTTATGTAAATATTTCTTTGAAAAAAAAACACTGGTATATAATACAAAATATATATATATATTTTTCTAAAATTTGCTTGTAAACGAAGCCTCATACTTCTCTCCAATCAATTCTGTTAATGCATGTAACATTAATTCATCAAGAATTTATGTACAATAAATACAAATGATTGAACATTTAGTATTGATTTAAAACTAAAACAGACAATTTTATTACCGATAAAACGTTCGCCACATAAAAAAGGAACAGAACACATTTATTAAGTGTTATCGATGTCTTCGACATATTAGCCATTACTCGTAACATGCATTAAATCCGTACACATGTCTTTAACGTCCACCATTTTATATTAAAAGGCGGTACAGACGTCAACGAAAGCACAAAATATTAATAATCTAATCGTTGTAGACAATTCGTGTTTAATTGGCAAGAAGAAACTTGATGTACCACGGACGGACACGATTATAAACCGGCGGAGCTGTTAACTCGAACATGTTCTATACGTTATAATTTTTTTCTCGGCCACGTCTCGGCGAGTGATTAAAAAGATATGCTTCGTGTCATTATGTGTCGTCGTCGGGCTAGTGGTTCCGTCCCGTACGGTCTCAGTTATGTTTTGTACGACGTACTTAAATGGAAACTGATAACGTGGAATTGCCTTAGCAGCTGTAACCATTACATTGAACTAGATATTTAGTGTTCGACCAGATAAAGTACCAATTAGAGATTGTGTGCGTGTCTTTTGCATAATGTCGTACATATCTCGTGTTTAATTAGATCATGTGCTCTTTTTTCACTTATTTTCGTTCGAATGCCGGTTCCGATACACGATTTATGTTTCAATAAGGGATTAATATCAGTCATGCTTTTATGACCGGACATAACTGAAGTTGTTGAGCAAACGTGCCGAAGAATATTGCTTGAAATTGTTAATACGTTTTACATATGTAATAAAACCATATATACATACATATATATATATATATATATATATATATATATATATATATATATATATATATATATATATATAATTAGAGGCATGTTGTGGATACATTGCTCATGTTTCAAAATCTAAACTAATTAGGTACAGAATTCATGAAACAAGGAAGAAATCAGTCGAAGTCGAGTTAAAACTGACTATAAATAAAACAAAACTAGTATATAATGGAAGAATAATATGAATTAAACAAATATTTATAATATTTTAGTCAGTTACTTGAGGTTTCCATACGGTGTATCAACAATTAAGGTAATTAGAGCTTGATATTCATGTCGGATCAGACATTTGAGTGTTAAGTATGTATGAGCTGTACTAATTAATTCGGTGCCCTTTTCACAGAAAATAAATGTTTATTTCTGGAAAAATGGAATGAATTTCAATCCTCAATATATCCTTCATTATTCTGTATAGTTTTTCTCCATTTGTTTCGAGTTTCCTTTTAATTTTTTCTAGATAGGTGATAAAACACATCTTAGACAAACACTATTTACAGGATTCAAACATGCAACCATTTATTAGAACTAGAAAAATGTATACTAAAAAATATTTACTTTGTGTAATTGTAGAAAAACAGTATACAGTAAAAAAAATACTGTTTCTATCATCCTCAGAACAATCTGTAAAAAGTGAATGTACAGACATTTCTGTACCTTAGCGCTCTAAATATGATGACATCGCCATACCATCATCCTTAATGTCCACAACAATCAATCACAAATGGCTAGTAATCATCTATTGAACATTTTTGACCAGAAAAAGTTTTTATGGTCTGGGAAGTGAGAGAATATTAGGTGTGCAAATTAATTCACTGCCTTTTTCTTACAGAAAATGAATGTATACAGAAAAATAGTATTCATTTCAGTCCTCAAAATATCTTCCATTCTTGTATGTAACTTGGCTCCATCCGTCAGGTAACTGACGAATTTTTGTCAAAAAAATTAATGGCTTTGAGTCGATGAAGTCGAATGCTATTTCGGACCTCTTCCACTGATTTAATATGGTTTGCATGCTTTATGTGACACAACACATTCCTCCAAAGCGTAATAAATGATTCCCTTGACTTCTGCATGATTTTTTCAACTGGATCGTGAAAAGTATGCATCTTCTAATATGCTGCTTTTCGGTTAGTATCGTGTTCATTACTGTTTTGTGAGATATTGCCAATTGCCTGATCAAAATATTACAGTGTTTTTGAATGTTTAGATTGATAATTCAAAATCCTAAAACGATAAGAAAATGATTTAATTTAAAACAGAGTTGACTGATTCAATGTAAAAGCACTGAATTAATTTTTACACCTAATATATGATGGATGATAATTTAATTTGCAGAATGAACTCAAAACAAATTTACCTCTAAATTATATGCCAGTTTTTCCTTCTCAAAATGTTCTCCTTTAAAGTGTAAGCATTTTTATCAATGTCTTATCCACATATCGTAAGTTTTTTGGAACCCATTGTTTGCTACGTTGGGCAGAACGGCCGTCTCGACTTTGCGAATCTCTTCATTTACCCCAAAATGCTTTCCCTTCGGACATTCTTCACTTGTGAAAACAACAACAATCACAGGGTACCAGTTGAAGGATGTGTCAATATTCTGCTCCATTTTTTTAATCACAGACGGCACAAAGTTCACTGTGCGGGACCGTACATCTTCGTGATGAATAAATCATGTCTTTTAACAAAATTCCGGTCTTTTTTTCTCAAATAGTACTGCGAAACTTCTTATTAAGAACTTCAGTGTAGACCTTCTTGTTAATTGTTGTATCATATGGCACGAAATTGGTTAAAATAATGTCTTTCATATTAAAAAAAAGCTTCATTTGTTTACCAGTAGACCGAACTGTTCAGATTCTCTTTTTTTGTTGAATCGTTAATACCATTTAAATATTACAGCTTCCTTCAAACACTTATCATCATAAGCTTCATTCATTTTTTGTAACTATTTCTTGAGTATTTTAACACCACCTTAACACAATAACTGGCAATATAACGCTGCTCTTCTGTAAATCATCCATGGTACAACGATAACAACTTGCACACTGACATCATAGCAGTTTCCACAAGCATTAGACGTGGAATAATGAGCAGAAAGTAAGTAAGTGTTAATCCACTAACGATGAATAAAATGCCTCTAGCTGTTGGAGACTGAAGGTCGTGATATTCAAAAACAGAGCATTGTTACACAAATCATTCATTGTTACACAATCTTATTTAGAACAAATAATAATTCCTAATAATTGATTTAAGTAATCAGATAATAACCAGATGTAAAATCATTATATTTTTACCAGATCGATGAAAACCTGTATTAATTTTTAAGGATTTCTTTGATGGTTGTGGAGTGAATGAAAATTTCATTTGTGAAAGTGAATTTGTTCATAGTTCCAGATCTGTATTTTAATAGAAAGTATCTCTTGGAATAACAGGAATTTATTGTAGAATAATTGAATAGATATGTAAATAACCAATAGTTGATGAATATATTAATAAGTAGAATTTGAAATGAAGAGGATTAATGCAGTAGGCGAACATGACTAGACATGTTAAATTTATTAAGAACAAGGAGTTCATGTATGAGTATTCTTAAATGTATGATGAAATTTATCGTTCGATAAAAAAAGATAAAACGGACGAAACTAATTAGACAAATCGGTATTCCGCGCCGAACAAAAAAAAAAGAAATAGGAACCATTCCGCCATTCAATAAATCTTCCTGAATGTCTCCTGTACCTCGAATCGAGTACATACAGAGCTCTTCGCCGATTATCATAAATAAATTAGATTCAAAACGGCCGATAACAAGCGATACAAACGTTGATGATTATCTTTGAAAAGAAATTATGATTGGTCATCCGTTTATTGCGATAAGTGTCATACGATCGCTGGGTGGTCACGGCACGCAGGGCGGTATTCCGGCAGACGAGCGCGCATACCGACCGTGGAGACAATTAGGCAGATGTGTGTCGAGCCATTTCACACGGCGCGCCGTCGATAAATGTCACACAAAACCAGAAAATATTAATATCGTCACCGTTGGCTCTACATCGGCTATCCGGGAGATTCACGTGTGTGCGTGACTAATTCGATTGTGTCCGAAGTTCGTTTAATGCGGTCGATTTATAACAGTTTTATACGAGCTCGAATCGTTCATAAACGAAATGGTTCATTATACGGACAATTACTGTTAATTAGTTTTAAATATTTATTGAATTAGAAGTCAATTTATATTTTAATATATTGCGAAGGAGCTAACTATGAAATTAAGTTAATTAATAAAAACTTGTGGGGTTCTAATTCATATGATAAATGGTGTTTTTTCCTCAATTCAAGAAAAAGCAAATAATTATTTTTATTTACGTTGTCTTTTGAATAATTCTTAAGATTGATTACTCAGTTTGACCAAAAAGCTCCAGGACTAAGCGAATGAGACAGAAAATATTACTGAAAAAAGTCTTCTATCTTTGAACATAACCACTTCTCGTCATTGAGGTCACTATTTGAATATCTCACACTGTCAGTTTCGTCTGTAGACACTTTCCGGTGAATACTGTGAATCAATGGATCAGTAGACGAAACCGGTAGTGATAAATATTCAAAGGATAACCTCAATGATGCTATTACTGAAAATCCAGGTACACAAGTAATGAAACATATTACAATAATCACTTCTTTTTATAAATAACACCAAGTGATGACATTTTTCCAGCTGATAGAAATTTCTTTCTCCAAAATTGGTTTCAGATTTTTCTTTTGATCATTTTAAGTGACAAACCTTCACATCTCTCAAAATTTTAACCTTTATTTCTGGATTCTGGCCTTACTTTTTTCAATGGAAGTGTCTTTTCATCATGTTCATTTTAATATCATTTTAAAGTGCATTTTTCAGTCTGTATTTTGGTAACATTCACTTTGGTTTTATTATTGATTTTGCTTCAAACTGAGCTTTTGAATTAAGGATGGAAAAAATCAAATAAGAGCAATTTTTTGTATGAGTTCAAAATGGATGATAAAGCAGCAGAAACTGCTCGTAAACTAAACGATGCTCTTGGTGTAAGTATTGTTAAGGAACATACTGTTCAACGGTGGTTTCGAAAATTTCGTGCTAGAGACTTGAAGATGAGAGAGCCTTGAAGATGAAGAAGGTTGGGGACATCCTTCTTCAGCTCATCCTTCTTCAGCTCATCCTTCTTCAGCTTATGATTAACTAAAAGCGTTAGTTGAATCAGAACCACACACAAAAATTCGAAAGCTTGCACAAAAGTTAAACGTTAGTCATCCAACAGTTCTGGACCGCTTAAAACAGCTAGGAAAATCAAAAAAGCTTAATAAGTGGATGCCGTACGAACTAACTAAACCGCATTTATTTTTCTAAGAACCTAATAAAAAATAAACTAGTATTAAATCTGGCGAACAGGAGGATATTTAAATATGTCGATTTGTTTTCTTACTAATTAGAACAATACCACAGTCAACCTGATAAAGTTAATTAGCTATTTGGAGTTTAAGGGCATGTCTAATAGATCTGAGAGCAGGAGTGTTATCATGAACGCACTATACGTCTACTTAAATTTACTGAGGCTTCACACGTCCCATTCTTTTCCATTAATAGACATTTCATTATTTCTAATCAGTAACTTTAACTCACTGTTCGTCCTGGAACAAGTTCTTATTGAATGTCTCTTTGTGTTCAAAAAACAATAAACATTCTTTTCACATTTGACTTTTTGATGATCGTCGATCAATGTAATAATCCAAACTAATGACCGTGATTTTATTTTTGGCTCTTACTTGAAATACTTTTCATTTCGAGCAACACATGTTCTTTAAAAATACTAAGTCGAATTCGAAACCAATTCCTCTGTATTGATAAAGTTAGAACAATACACATTGACTTTACTGTTTATTCGATAGTGATTAATTGAGAAACGAACAGTTCTTCAAAGTAGATTTTCCTGTTTTATAAATTCTGTTACAGAACAAAATTGTAAATAAGTTATTAAAATATTATTGTTTTCTGTTAACATACAGACCTGTAACCTGTAAGATGACCTGTTGTAAAGTGATATAAAATCATTAAGGGTACTTTTTTGTCATATTGTATGCATCGTATTTAAGTAATATAATAAAAATATATTGTTTCAAATTGAAATAACTAATTTATACATTTCTTTCTTGATAACACATTGTTAAAAATATCAATAAGTGACTCATGACACCTTACAAGTCAATAAATATTTCAATAATTAACAAAAAGTGTAATCTGTGTTGAACACAAAACAATTCTAGCACTATGGATGAATTTACTTGTTATATTTTTGACTTGCAAAATTTTCACTAATCAGAAATATTCAATAATTAGTTATTGACTTGTACAAATCAATTTTTTACTCTTCCTACAAACCACATTAATCCTATTGATCAAAATAAGTCATTCATTCATTATTAATCACTTTTAATTGTTGCTTATGCGGATTTCGATGAAAATGCTAAAATTTCAATGTGTGTAGAGTGCTTTTTCTGCATCTTTGAAAATGATAGCAGCGAGCATTTATATCAAAATATAGACAAACAACAATCAAAAATGATAAATAACCAATTATTTAATTCTTGTGTATGCAGAGAGAGTCACACTTTAGATTTTTTATAACATCTAGATTTTTCTGATCAAAAATTTCTAATGATTGACCATTTTTGATTGTTTCATTTTGATTTCGATTCCAAAAGAGCATCTAGACATTTTTCTATTCCTTATTGCCCTGAAAATGTTGGCATTTCTATCAAAATACAGATGCACCAACCAACAATTATCAATAATTAATCATTTTACTCTTGTAGTTCGATGGGCGAGCGACTCTTTAGATTTGCTATAACGTTTCGATTTTCTGATCAAAAACGTCCAATAATCGATTAATAATCATTTTTGATTGTTACTTATGAATATTTCAGTGGTATTAAATCATTTTCAGAAAGCTTAAATATAGAAAAATGTATGAAATCTTACCATTCTTAATATGATGGAATCACATAATCTGATCAATCATTAATTGAATGTTTGTTATTTTTGAAAGAAAAAGATTATATTATATATTAGAAAATCAGGTTTAACGTACATTCATAATCAATTTTACTACTAGCTGAATACTTATTGCTTCTAAAGAATAAATTAACTAGTTTTTAATCGTCGAACATTTCTTATAATTACCGAACAGTCATTTAAAACGAACCGCATAATTCCACAATCTTCTCCCCGAAACGATTTCGAAAGATCATATCGACAACGTATCAATTTGTAACAGTCTATTACAGTAATAGTTTCCGAACAGGCACGTCAGCCGTCCGTCCGAGCCGAAAAAAAATATCATGCCTGTACGAAAAACGTCGTCGAGCAAACACACATTTGTAATACAATAATTGTAGTCGTAATTAATTACGAAAAAGTACCTACCCACTTGACGATTTTTTTCCGTCGCAGATAAATTAAATATTACTTAAAATGTGGGCGGATCACTTACATGAAACGTGCATTAATTACGTCGAATAATTTAAAAACTGTGTTACACAAAACGTATAAGAAATATGGCGGTCTGGACACTCGTGTCACAGTAAAAAGTTCATACTTGTTTGTATTGCCGATGGTCGTCTCACAGGACCTGGTATGACATTTATGCTATGACACAGATTATTCTGTATAAATCTTAATCGATAGATCTCAATACACACACGAATATATATATATATATATATATATATATATATATATATATGTGTGTGTGTGTGTGTGTATATATAAGGATGGGATGAAAAGTTTCGGACCTAGGAAGGAAAACATTAAAATATTGAATAAGAAATGATTTTATTTTTCGACACAGTCTCCTTTTATTTAAATACACTTAATCCAACAGTATTAAAGAGCTTCTATGCGATCCTTACAGACCAATTCGTCCAACTCTTCAAAACAAGCGTTTGTGATGCCAGTCACTTCGAAATCCGACTTGTACTTTTAACCTGCGTGAAAGTTTTTCAGGTTTGAAAATAAACTGAAGTCCTATGAGGCCAACTTTTGCAATTAGTCTGCATGAGGTGACATTTCGAAGACCAATTCGTGGATTTAACCATCGCAATAACCGACTTGTGACAAGGCGCATTATCTTTATAGTACAGAACTTTTTTTATTCGCTAATTCGACACATTCCTTGTAAACTTTCTGGTGCAGCTGGTCAAGTAAAATGGTGTAGTACGCTACATTTATCATTTTACCTTTTTCAAAATAATCGATCAGAAGAATATCTTCAGTATCCAAAAATACTGACGGCATAACCTTTCCGCTCGATGGAACTGCTCTCACTTTCTTTGGACCTGGTTCGTCTCTCGCTCTCCACTCTTTTGATTGTTCCTTGGTCTCCGGAGTGTAATGAAGAATGCAAGTCTCGTTCATGATAACGAATCAACCTAAAAATCCTGTTGTATTGCACTCGAACAGCGTCAAACACTGCACGAAGATGGTCATACGATTAAGTTTTTAATCTGGTGTCTGAAATTGCGGCACCCATCGCGCGAATTGCTTTCTCATGTTCACAACTTTGCATAATACAGTAAACACTCCTATAACGCGGTACTCTTATAACGCGATCTCCATATAACTCGGAGCAAAAATTGTGACATCCCTCCAAAAACGCGGTACTTTCATAACACGGTTTCTATATAAAACAACTTAATTAGCTTAAGCAATCTCCCATGCATTTTTATATTACACTTTTACGATTGAAATTAATTAGGAATTCCTCTGTTTTTTTTCATGCACGTATATCACCATTTTTCAATTTCTGTTATCAGGAAATTGCTCTGTAAACAAAGGAACGATGCAAAATTGCTGTTTTTTTATCAAAACTAATAATATGGTGCTCTGAGAATGCAGTTTTCATATAACGCAGAACGAATCAATCTGATTTATGTGTGTTTACTTTTGAGTTTCACTTAACTCACTTTCCATATAACGCGGTATAAATTAATCGCATATTGGAGGGTTGACTGTATACGAAATGCTCACTCTTTGAATATGCCCACAGCCTCAGCTATGTCAACGAACTTCAAACGACTTTTGAGACAATTTCCTCAGAAGTAGCAGTTTTTGGTCTGTTGTGGATCTTCAGTGCTCGTATAGCCACGTTTAAAGTCCTCGACCTATGTTTATTAGTTAAAAACATGGATAAACTTGCCTAAAGTAGAATACATCATATATTATTTTTATTGGGTAAAAAGCCTTAATATTGAAATATTTTATCACTCCGTGTACTTTGGTTTTTTTATTTTTTTATAAAACGCAAAACTTCTTCACTTTGACGGACTGTATAATGCAAACTACTTAACATAATTTTATGGAACTTCAAAGTCAAACTAATGAAGGATAACAATGCAGAGAAAAGAAGACGATTCATGACAATTTGCGCCATTTATCGGTTAGACCGAAAACTATTTATCCAACTCTCTCTCTCACATATATATATATATATATATATATATATATATATATATATATATATATCATTATCATCAGCAGCAGCAGCAGCAGCTGCCTCTGTCAATGCACGTCTGGGTCGACTCACTGGAGTCCTCTTCCATGATTTTCCATTTTGTACGCTTCAATGCCTCTCTTTTCCGCTGATTTCCAATAAAAATTTTAATTTCCTTATCCCACCTATTCATTGGTCTCTTTCTTAGTCTTTTTATATTCCTCGATTCCTAGAAAATAATTTCCGTTGTCCATCGGTTGTCTCCTCTTCTTGCAACATGCCTCGCCCATTTCCATTTCAGACTCTTTACTCTTCTCATTACATCTATGACTCCTGTCTGTTTTCGTATCGATTCCATTCTTTTTTTATTTCTTCTTGTTATTTCTAGCATGCATCTTTTCCACACTTCTCTGTATTGTTTGAAGTCTGAATGATTTTGGAATTAAGCATCCATGTTTCGCTGCCTAAAGTTAAGAGTATAAGTTTGCTATAAGTTTGTAGTATACATTGATCAAATACTTTTTTCTCAATATATATATATATATATATATATATATATATATATATATATATATAATAAGTTATAAAGGAAAGTTTGTAATTTTTTTCTTATCAAACACTTATAGTTAAATTACCACAATTTTATTCAAATATTTTATAGGGGGTTCATCAACATCTCTCTTTCTTTCTACATATATATATATATATATATATATATATATATATATATATATATATATATATAATAGCTGTGGGACTGTTGTTTTAAGTCATTACGATATGATTGTACAATAACATATTTTTTTATGAAATATGTGCCTCGAAGAAATATTAAATTAAAACTATACACGAATGCGTGTACACAAAAGAAAAGAAAAAATATAAATATTAAATATCAACAACGACGACATTTTTATTTTTCAATAAAAGTCACCGGTACATTATTTTATTAACTCATTAATCGTGTTCAATGTTAAGTTGATATTTATATGTCAATTCATTAATAAATATGATTTAATAACGTGCGACCTTTTCCGTGTTTGATTAAAAATTATATAAAATACATGCAATGTGTACCTAAATTATATAAATATAAATTTTTCAAACGTTCGTGGAACTTACAGATGGTGTGTGTGTGTTTTTTTTTAAAATATACATACAGGTATAGAGTTTTTGTCGGTTGCGACGTTTTTGAACCGTTTGTAGGAATAGCAATTATGATGAAATGATGTAATATTTCATCAACTGTTGAGATGTTCATTATTTACATATATTTATTCAATTATTCTCTAATAAATTTATCCAAAACATTACAACATAGTTATGGAACACTAGATAAATTCACTTTCAAAAATGACTTTTTACTCACTCCACAATCATGAATGAAATCCTCAGGTCACTAAAAATCTTGTACAGATTTTTCTACACGTTAACAATCTGCGAATGATGGGATCTGAATCACTTTACTTAAATATGTAAAGAGAATCACAAAAATGATCATACATCTGATTTTCAGGAACACATTTTTCTCTTATTTTACAAACAACAGAAATCTAGTGCATAATGTCTGATTGGAAATCGATTATTAATCTTTTTGATTATTACAAAGTAAGTGAAATGAAAACCTTAATTATTATTTTTTTCATTGTATATTGCAAGGGGGTGTCGTACAACTACACCCTTTTTCAACATAATCTTCATTGCGTTCAATGCAAGTCTTTCAGGGTTAAACTAGTGTCTGGATTCCTCTCAAAAAAGTTTGTTGATCGTGGCGCAGACTTCATGCGCCAGCTATTTCAATTTTTCATCTGGCCTGAAAGACTGTTCACTTATTGCCTCTATGAGTAGTCCATAAAAATGGTTATCACTTGGAGCGTTCAATGCAAGTCCTTCAAAGTTAAACTAGTCCCTGGATTCCTCTAAAAAATTTTTTGTTGTTAGCCGGCGCAGATTTTATACACCACCTATTTCAATTTTTCATTTGACCTGAAAGACTCTCCACTTTTTGCCTCTATGTGTGGTCCATAGAAGTGGTTATCACTTGTACCGTTCAATGCAAGTCCTCCAGAGTTAAATCTGTGCCTGGATTCCTCTAAAAAAAGATTTTAATGCCGGCGCAGACTTCATGCACCACCTACTTCAATTTTTGATCTGTCCTGAAAGACTGTTCACTTATTGCCCCTATGAGTGGTCCATAGAAGTGGTTACGAGTTAGAGAGAGATCTAATAAGTACGGCGGATGAAAAAAACAGTGAAATTGTAGTTCTTTGATAATCATACACAACCTTCAGCAGAGAACTCTTACTAATACGACGATCGGGGCATTATTTTGAAGTACTAGTTCAAGACGAATGCAGAGGCCATGTATTTAGATTTCTCCAAAAATCATCTCCGACCGGCAATCAAATTAAAATGACAAGAACTTTTGTGTATTGGCGTTTTTTGGCACATAATGTCGGTGCAACAGTAGCGACCATTGAGAATCTGCACTTCAGGTGTTTTTTTCATCCATCGTACTCGTCCGATCTCTCTCCAAGTGATTAGATTTCACGTCTTTGGACCATTAAAAGAAGCAACGGTTGAATGTCTTTCACGTCGAATGGATAAACAGACCAGATGATGCATGAGTGGGTGCGCACCAGAGAAAAATACTTTTTTTCTAGAAGAATCCAGGCACTGGTTAAAAGTTGGAAGACTTGCATTGGACGTAATAAAGATTATATTAAAAAACAGTACAAGTGAACGATATTTATTATTAAATATTCAAGTAAAAACTTCCTTGAAATACACGATAAAGGAAAGAATAATTAAGTGGTCCGTTAGACTCCCCTCTCATACTTGTAAGTATTCCAATGTCGAAAATATCATCAGAGTTCTGAAGTATGAAAAATGTACGTTTTAAAAATTCAATTATTTTCACAAATGGTTTATTTTTTCATTCCACGAACTACAAAAAAAAAATACTGAACAAAAATGTTCAATAAATGATTATTAATCATTTTTGATTGCCGATTTGATTAATTGTTTAAAATAATATTTTTCTGTACCGTAGAGACATCAGAATACACATAAGCAACAATCACAGATGATTAATAATCAATTATTAATCATTTTTTGCGGTATGTGAGACGAAAAAACAGTCCATTTGAGAACATGAATTTAACCACGGTGCTTGATCTGTAATGTGAATTGAATCATTCTTTAATTTTGATATTTATTAAATGAAAAAAAAAATAGATTTTTCGAACCTTGTCGCTTTGAAGATGATTTTAATACATGACTTCTTTTTTAAGTGAGGTAATAGATATACAAATGCATATTCAGATTTGATAATTTGTTAAAGATTTTTGAATTAGAATCTAAGACGCATTTATTGCGATATCAGTATTCAATCTTAATCAGTAGTATTAACAACAGAATATTATTGTACAGGATTTTTTAATTACATATTTATATTACAATTATATTGTTTAATTAATAGGTCTCAATATGAAGATAAACCTCCTAGTAAAGTTAGTAGGAAGCTGCTTTAAAATTTTGTCGAAGCACCTTTAAACCTCAAATAACCAACCAACCGTCGTTCTAAAATTGAACTTCATGAAAACATGAAACATTATCTACACATCAATAAAAATATTTTTGATTGTATGAAGCAATCGAACAACTAGAAAGGCAAATGAATTGATCGAGTAAAGGACACTATCCGAGAAGTGCTCTATTTATTCGCTTCATTTATTTTGAATCGATCAGATTCTGATTTTAATTAGACCACGACTCCGTAATTAAAAGTACATCGACGTGACAGCTCATTAAAATATTAACAATGGACATGTCGATTCGTTCTTTTATCTCTAACAGCGTTCAGTTTTGCGTCGACGGTCGTCAGGAAGCAGTCCGTTCGTTGGCTCTCATCGATTTGAAACATTTATGTAACATAGAAAATTGCTTTTTCGTCATCGATTATTGAAGAATAAGAATGGAATTGAATCGATCATAGTATTTTCTCAACCGCGTTCCATAACAAAAATACATTGTGGTTAGGAACAGAAAAACAATTGTTAATGGTAATTTATGGTATCTGTCCGTATTTAATATTCAAGTAAGAAAATGGTTACAAATACATTTATTTCAAGTTGTGTTTTATTTATGTCGCGGAACTGAAATGAAGATGTTATAAAAAAAAATATGCTTAGTAAGTCTTGTGTTAACCGTTTTTAACAACACATGTTTATTACAGTACCGTCTATTGAATGACTCTTATTTTAAATAATTAAGTTTACAAATTAATTCGGTGCCTTTTTTATAGAAAATTAACGTTTATGGAAAAACTTAAAGATTTTTAAAGTCAGATTTCCTATTTTAACAATTCAGTTCAAAAGACTAGGAAGATTTAGTATTACCTCAAATAGAAATTGGATATTCAATTCTACTTTCTTTTATTTCAAATAATATTTCATCGGTCAGAGAAAGTAAAAAATCAACATGTTTACTGACTTCAATAAAACATACAAACCCTCTCTATGTTCTAAGTATCTTTCTTAATTGAAAATAAAATTAAATTCTTGCAGGAACACGTTTTAAAGAATATAAATTATTTTTAATTGAATTCGTTTAAGATTTAAAACAGTTTCACAATTGATTTTTTTTCATCCCAGGAACCATAAAATTTTCAATAAATCATTATAGATATTTTTTGATTATTGCTTGAGCACATTTCGATGCCTTCATCTTCATAGCGTTGAACTGCATACATATTTTGGATTATCAAATGTATTTTTTTATTTAATCGGATTTCTTTTGATACGCAACAGTTTCACAAATTATTAGGTTGGTAGAAAAATAATTGCTGTTTATGACCTTCAAATTCGTATACATTTGATTTTCCTAGCAGTTTTAAGAGGTCGAGAACTGTTGGATGACTAACGCCTAACTTTTGTACAAGTTTTTTTTCATAAATGTTTTTTTCTCTCAAATGTTTTGATATTTGTACAAACCATTCTATTGTTTATATTAGATTTCTAGCTTAAAAATACTACAGAAGTCGTTAGGTTGTAAGAACAAGAATTATGGTTTATGACCTTCAAATTCAGATACATTTTTTTTAATTCAAGTGATTTTAAGTGATCTAGAATTGTTGAATGACTAACGGCTATCTTTTGTGCGAGCTCTCGAATTGTTGTGCGTGGTTCTGATTCAAATAACGCCTTCAATTGGTCGTTATGAAGTGAAGAAGGATGCCCGCTACCTCCTTCAACCTCAAGGCTCTCGTTCACAGCACGAAAATTTTGGAATTTGGTTTTTGGTTCCTCAACAGTACCCACACCAAAAGTATCGTTTAGAGTACGAACAGGTGCTGTTACTTTATGACCCATTTTGAACTCATACAAAAATTACTCTTGTTTGCTTCTTTTCCATCTTTAATTCGATAGCCCAATTTGAAGCAAAATTAATAATAAAATCAAATTCGATGTTACGAAAATACAGACCGAAAAATGCACTTTAAAATGATAGTAACATGAACAAGAAAAAATGACTTCATTGAAAAAAACTAAGATCAGAATTCAAAAACAATAACCGTAATTATTCTCTTACCAACCTAACCATTACTTTTTCTTCGCACAAACCAAAAAATATTTTTTGTCGTTTGTGAGGTGAAAAAAGAATTCATTAATGTAAGTGAAATTAGCCACAGTGTCAGGACTGTATTGTGACTTAAAACTGCTATTTAAATTCGAAGAATAATTCGATAGTTTCTTAGAGTGTTGAAAATTGATGTATGAAAGTTTTTTTTTTGATACATCTATATATATATATATATGAATATATTCCTAGGTAAGTAATTAACATCATTTCACTGCAAAAAATTGTAAAGGACAAGAGACATAAAGTAATTTTTGTATAAGATTTATTTCACATAACATTATAATTTAAAACCTTCTGCGATAATACAGAATCTTGGATACAATAAATTATAAAAAAATATGTTTATATATTTAGTCGAACGACTACACACACACACATTGTGTAAAGTACAAAGAAGAAGCACACGAGTGCACAAAGTCAGGTATATATGAATGTGTGTGCGCGCTTACAGGGAGACATAAAAATAAAACAGAACCTCAAAATAAACAATGGTAGTTTGCTGTGGATTTTAATTGTTGCACGCTCGATTTATGTTCGACACGTAGTCGGCCGTGCATGGTCTACCAATAGGGACGCGCGGTCCCCGGTCACGTGACGCGAAGGCGGGAAACCTGGATGTATATTGAAACGAGCAACATGTTATGTGCAAGCATCATGCAGAGATTAATGTTTATCCATCTGCAATCGTATGCTGCGGTTGGTATTGAGATTTCGTATACGCCTTTTATTACTTTTTTTTTGTTATACGGCGTGGCTTTTTTTTGTGTACCCAGCTACAGTACGTACTGAGGTTTTTTTCCCGAACGTGGAGCGCGAGACGATTGAAGAAAATATGATCAGACTTGCTTTTGAATTTTGTCCGGCATTCAGTTATTGAAAAGTGATTGGATACTTTAAGAAGATATTCGATCAGTGCTCCACAAATCCCGTCTTCGAATCTCTACTCTATTCGATTCTATTTCAAGATATTGACTGTTAAAAACTATGAAATAAAACGCAACCACTATCTGGAACAATTCAATGATTGAGAATCTAAAAATCTGATTGATATTAAACGATCATTTTTTCACAGATTACCGTTTTTTTAAAAAAAACCCTTAGTTCAATATTTAATATTTTTCTGTATCTTTTGCATTCCGAGAACGATGGCATCGAGATCGAAATTCGTTTAAGAAACAATCAAATTTAATCAATATTGATTTCTTGGGCATTTTCGATTCAACATTTTTTTTATGGTTTATGGAATGAAAAACAAATTCAACTGTATAAGTCACACAACTCGTTTCTCATAAACACTGTTATTTTTTAAAAAAATCTGATTCAATATTTAATAAGAATTGAAATAAAACACAATGAAACTTCAAGAACACGATTTAAATAAAAACTCATAAAGTCCTGTATTTAAAACCATTCAGTCATCAGAAAATGATTCAATATCGAAAAATGTATAGCATTGATATTTAAAAAAATCCAGTTTTCAACAATGGGAGCTATGTACGAGTTCGTTTCCTTTATAACCCGTTTCGACTTCACTCATTTTCAGTTTAATTTAAAATCTACCTGAAGGTTATGAAAATAACACCTGGATTTAGAAAAATAAACTCATGTGTAGCCTTCAAGATTTTCACAAAACAAACACAGTTTCTGTAATAAATTCATTACTAATTTTGCAGAAAATGTAGAAAATAAAATCATATAAGTCCTATGAACTTATATTTCATTGAAAACAATTAATATCGAGCACGGTCCTGGATCGGAAGTTGGACAAAAGTGTACGTGCTAAATTGGCAAACCGATCTCATTGCTTCGAAGTACATATACGCGTCTCTATAAAAGGCTGTGTACCAATTTATATATATATATATATATATATATATATATATATATATAGTGTGTGTGTGTACTGAATTTCAACTTGTTGAAACAATGAATCATGGTGGCAATTTTCTATTTGTTTTGTTTCAAAGGTAACGTGCGTTGTTTATGGCTGTCAATAAAAGGTAGCCATTTTGTTTAAGTCTAATTTAAAATGGGTGTCGGTTGTTGTATTTCGGTTACGATATTTTATTGTGCGTGATCTGTTTCGTCCGCTCTTAATTAAATAATGCTTTTAATTCGGTTTTGTTCGAGAATTAATTTGCAAGTGTGTACGAGATATAAACCAATCGAATATATATTTATAATAAAAGAATAGACGATGAAAGAAACAGTTATTTTATGATTTCACAGCAACGAATTCGTATTTATTTTTTTTTATAACATTTGTCACTTTATTAAATATGAAAATGTTCGGAATGTTGTGAAATATAGACAGTCGTTTTTCATAAGATGATTTATTTGAATTTTTGTTGAGAATTCAAAGAGTATTTTGCTTTCAAGTACAAATTAACTCCGGAAAAATTAAATTCTAGTCAAACCTTTATGTCTATTTTTCCACTAAGAAGGTCTGAAGATTATTTTATATGTTATATTGTCTTACTAGAAACTATCTCTTACAAAATCAAACTAAAAGGAAAGAATTTCTCTAATTTTTTTGTTAAAATAGGTTTAAAGATAATTATATATTTTTTTTAAAAAAAAAAAACTGTATTAGAAAATTTTTAAAATGTTTTTCATATTTTTACCAATAGGCAAAAAGTTTTAGCATGCCAGCAAGCCAGTTTTATCATGGCTAATAAGCCATGATAAAATTGTTAATTTGAATAAATAGCCTGTTAATTTAATAAAATCTTAAAAATAAAATGTTAAACTTTTGATAAGAAGATAGATAGATATTTGGAGTTTAGAGGCGTATCGACACAACTGTCATCATTGTTTTGAATTATTTTTAAATCGAGCAGGGCAAGTGTAACAAAAAACTCGACACATCAGAAGGATTCAAACAGTCAATTTTCTATTAAATGAAATATGAAACATGTTCAAACATTCAAAAAATTATAACGTTCTAATCAGTACACGAATCACTAATCTAAAATACAATTATTCTTAAAATATTATTTCTATTTTCATAAATAATTTATTTTTTTTACGCCTTACGAACCAGTAAACATTTTTGTAACCGAAGAATGTTCGATAAATCATTATTAGTCATTTTCGATCGTTGTTTATGCACATTTAGATGATTTGTAGAAGTGATTTTAGTCAGAACTGTATTGTGATATTATTTGATATATGGATTTCAATGCTAATTCCATCATTCTCGGAATGATAAGGTATAGAAAAATAGTACTGTATTGTTATAAGGAGAAAAGATGATAAGTTTTTACAAATGAATTGATTTTTCGCCACGAAAACCAAAAAAAAGTTTCTAATTAAAAATATCTAATGAATACCTATTTATGATTTTTACTTTTTACATAAATATATTTCGATAACGATACCATCATCCTAAGAGCACTAAGGAACAGAAAAATATTTTATAAACACATACAAGCTAAGAATTCATTGATGTAAATTTGTATTTATATTTTTTTAATTTAAATCCAATGTTCGAATAGATTTGTAAAGTGATTTTTCTGTACCATATCTCTCTGTTTAATAATCATTCACTTTGCAGATTTGCTCTCAAATTTTTGTTGTTGCTTTTGTAGTAAGAAAATAATTTATCTGTGGATGTGAATTCAGCTACAGTAGTGATTAACTCATATATATATATATATATCATATATATATATAATATATATATATATATATATATATATATATATATATATATATATATATACACATATAATGATTAGTAAGCTGATTATCACAATATATAGAAGATTAAATTAGGTTTCCATATGGACTTATTAAAAGGGGGCACAGGAAAATTCATGTTATTTTTTATTTAGTATTTTAGTTGAATTCAATATTAAATACTAAATAGAACATAACATTTTTTTTATTTTTTTTTATTACTGTTGTGTGAAAGCCTAAGTTGAATCACATATATATATATATATATATATATATATATATATATACATGAATAGTTATATATTGTGCTGATCAGATTATTTTATTGAAAACTAAATAATGACAATATTTTCTATATTAATAAATCAATGACAAATGATTTTTTAAACCCTACATTAGTTCAATTAAGAATACTGTAAATATATTTCATTGCATATGTGTCTCCTGAAACAATATCTGAAATAAATATAAGAATTATAGAATAAACTGGGTGCTAATGACATTTACTGGCGACTACTCTTAACCCCCAAATAACTAACCAATCATCGCAGAATAAAGGATCAAAAAAATCATCATTCAAGACATATTAAATCAAAATACTACTGTCATATTCATTTTTCTAACCAGATATACTGGCTTTTGTAAGTGAGATTTTCTCTCATCCCACTGAACACAATGATTTTTCTGATTCAAATTATTTATTCAAAAATTATGTTTAATTCTTCATTATGCCTACTTTAATGAAATTATATCAACTTAAGAGCGCTAGAATAAGGAAAAATTTATAAGAAATGATTTATCTGTAGAGATTTATTTATCTACTCTGGGGATGATGACGTTGCCATTGTAAATTAAATAAATACAATAATCAGAATAATCAATAATAAAAGCAAATATTTACTTATGAAAGTTAATTCAGTTAGACATCCAAAATACATTTGTTTCATTTTTAATCCTTTCTCAATACTATTACTTTATATAACAGAAAGATATAAAAATCAAAAATGACAAACGGACATCTCGAAATTAAAATAGATATTTTATAACAAAATAATTATACAAAATAATGATATTTTATAATAAAACGATTGCTTTTATCAGAATACACACGAGAATATAAATTCATTCTCGTCTTTCTTTCTTTCTATCGATGCTGATCTGTTCATCGAATCTAATTAATTCCTCTATCTCAGAGACAAAAGACTTTAATGACCACACAGTACGTAACGTTACGACCAGATTCGCTCCACAGATTGCACAAATTATAACGCTGAATAAATTTCATAGTTATAATAATAATTTAACCCCACGCACAACTGTTGAAATAATTTTCATTTCAATCTCGATATTATTTTATTTATATTTTTTTTTCTGTAAGGATCGTTGCATATAGAGTTACTAGTACTGTGGGCTGGGTGCCTCCTGAATATATATATATATATATATATATATACATGTGTGTGTGTGTGTGTATGTGCGAGAACGACTGAATGACCCCATGCCATGTAAAAGACTGCGTGTATAAATCGTCGCTGTTGGTTTTTTTGAAAACCACCTGCCGCGCGGACAGGCCCATTCGGTGATACAGTAAATTAGTGTTAGGGTTTGGATTTCTTAATAATTCTTGTCTCATAGAATTGTACAGAACATCTGTCTCCATGCTTGTTTTATATACATATTTATTTGCCTATTCGAATTATGATCGTAAACATTCAAGTTTTTTGGGCATGTGCGCGGGCACGCTCGGACATTTATACACACATACATACATACATATATATATATAGGTTAATTTACTGCTGATGTCTATGAAATAATATCCTTGAGAAATTTACCCCGAGGACAACGGATTGATGCTATGCAGATTTTTAAGATATCTCTCTGTGTTCTGTTTATTTATTTCAATTATTTTCGTACTGAAATGATCGAATAATAAGACAGCTATCAGAAAATTATATAGTTGAAGTAAGCAAATGTTTTTTTACTATTATTATTAGGTTTGTTTATTTATTTCGGTATCGGAACTAATTTAATAAAATTACATATGTCCTACTTCATGTCTTATGCATATGTACATACATACATTTATATTTTATATATATATATATATATATAAAGTGTATAAATTACTGGGAAGATACATACTTACAGACATACATTCATGTATATATATATATATATATATATATATATATATATATATATATATATATATATATATATGAAGTGTATAAATTACTGGGAAGATATTGAACGCTTAAGAAATATCCATAACAATGTAATCGGGTCAGTTGCTACAGGAAGAACAAAAATTGAAAAAAGTGAAAAACGATGAGATACAATTTCTTCAAAACGATTCACAACGGGTTTACAAGAAGTGTTTAAATCACTTGACTGGTAGGATGTAGGAATAAAAATAAAAGGTGAAATCTTCACCTCCGATTTGCTGATGATATGGTTATTGAAAAGACGAATTTAAGGATTAGATAACGCCAGTGAAAAAATAATTCTCAGCATGACTCATAGCAAAACTAATGCGTTTGTTCTGCAGAAGAAAGAAGGAACAGAAATCGAAGAAAACATGATGATTATTTCTTTTTCTTCGATGGTACTGTAGCCCAAATCGAGCCTTGTCCTCCTCAATTGTCTGTCTCCAGACATCCCTCTGTCTGAAAGTCCTTGTCCAGTTCCTTACGCCTAACAGTTCCACTGCATTCTTTTAAATCCGAATTCCGTATTAGTGGTCGTTTTCCATTGAGTTTTCATAACATTTGGTGTTTTATTAAGTGGGGTTGTCAAACGTATATTCAACTCCCTTTTCAGAGGACCATTCTTCCGCTCTCGCTGGCCCTGACTACTCTCTTCATCAGAGTTACCCGATCTTGAGAGAGGTTACGCAGGTGATTAGGGTTAACCACTTGGAAGTGATAGTCAGAGTTGAGTGAGAGAGGCTATGCGACCCTAGCTGAAGTTGGCGTCGTGTGATATGCATGCACTACCTTATTTTAACCCCAATATGTTTATTTGGGACAAATTTTTAACAAAAATAGTTTATTCATTGAGGAAATTACAGATGAATAAAAATTGAATGAAGTTTATTTGAGTATACCGTTTCAATATTTAAATTGAGTTTTCCACATTGCTTGAAGTGTATTCGTCCAGTGTATTCTACCTATAATCACCTATAGAATTGAAACGAGTTATCAATATCAAAAAAATGCGATGACAAGACAGCGCAGAGAAGTACAGAAAGATGTGTTAGGATTAATAAGAAGAGATATGTGAGGGATAGGACGGATATGAAAAATTGGAGTTACAGACTTAATAAGAAGAATAAAAAGTTTGAAATGGAAATGAGTGGGACATATTACAAGTAGAGAAGACAATCCACGGACAAGATAAATGATTGATTGAGAAATAAGAAATTTAAAAAGATACAGAAAAGACCAATGAGCATATGGAATAAGGACGTGGAAATTTGTAGAAAAAAGTGGCACTGAATCGTTTGATTTGAAATGTTTTGGAAAAATCCTTCATACAGAAGTAGATCTAAAGAGATTGATGATGATGATATATTAGAGAAAATTAATTTCTGATCAGAAAATTGTTTGTTTTGCGGGATTAAAGAAAAAAGTATTTGTGAAAGTGAATTCAGCCAGTGCCAGAACTGTATTGTGAAATATACATAAACATGATTAATGGGATGTATATTTTGAAGTACTTAAACTATATTATTCCATAATAAATTCAGATGTGAAAACATTATTATTTTATAGTCTTATTTTTCTTTTCTTGCTGTATAGTATTAATTTGTGTACACAGTTTTCAACTTCATACAAAGATACCTACACAAATATTAACAAATACTCATACACATATATTTCATCAAAAACAAGAACAATACAAATAAAAGAAAGCGTCCGCCGAGATCGGTCCGTTGACACAATTTCTGTACGATTCGGTTCAGCGCGTCCGTCGCGAAACATATTTGAAGCCGGGACCGTTCGCACGAAAGAGAGACACGGTGTCGTTCGGCCGCGCGTCCCCCGTTCGATCGTTTCTTTCGGTCCGCGCCCAGGTCTGCTTCGTTTCGTTTCGAGCATATTGATAGATACATTTATAATATCAATACGACATGCTTATTTATTACATGTCTAAACAGTTCGTGTTTCGAACGTTCCCCACAGAGCGGCGTGGCGCTGGCGACATCCGGGAGATCCCGCCGTGGACATCTACCGACTGTGTACTGAACTAAACGCTGTGACTATACGCTCTTACATACGAATGTATATATATATAATATATATATATATATATATATATATATATATATATATATATATATATATATATATGAATGTGTATTATCACAGGGTCGGTGTGTACTTTTATTCAGAAAATGTTAACTAATTTACAAACCTGCACAGTATTATTTTCTATATTTGATTCTTACAAAGTTATAAACATATTTTATAGATAACGGCGCTTAATTTAAACTCTAGCGAGATACAACCGACCCTATTAATTCTAAACATGTCGACTATTGAATTTGTACAAGGCACATGAATATCAGTAAATTGATATGAATGTATATTCTAAAAACTTTATAAAATTTAAAAATAATTCACAATTTCACAAGTGAAGCTTCATACAAACATGTTTTCGGATAAAATGTTCATTAATGACAAGGGAAAATCAAACGAATATCATAATTATTCTTCTTTTCTTCGTGTAAAACAAGGAGATGTCATTAAGTTATACTATTTGTCAATATTGTCGCCACTGCGTTCAATACAATTTCAGAACTTAACTATGGCATCGATTCCTCTAGAGAAAGAGTGTTTTAGTCGCGTATGCATCCAGTCATGTATCACCTAATATATGAAGCAGATTGGTTTCCTAGACAGAATTGTGACTGGAGATAAAACCTGATTTCACTACTTTCAATCAGAAATCAAGAGAACAAACAAGGAGCGACGTCGAATTTCTTCGATAAAATCAAAATGAGTTACCCGCAGTCATCTGAAAGTTAAATTGACTCTTTTCTAGAACGAAGGAGGCCCAGTTTTACGCACTGTATGTCTAAAGAAAACGCCATAACCAGTACCACATATTCAGATATGCTCAGAAGTCCTCTTCGAATAGCAATCAAATCCAAACGAAGACAACTTATAAGTATTCGTGTCTGGTTGTTACACGACAACCCTCGTCCACATACTGCCATTGCAATGGTGGCGACCATCGAGGAATTGCATTTCAAGTGTCTTCCTCATCCGTTTTACTCATCAGATCACGCTACAAGTGATTGCGACCTCTTTAGAGCACTGAAAGAGGCAATAGGTGGAAAGTTTTTTAGATCGGATGAAGCGGAGAGACAGGTGGTGCATGAATGAGTACTAACACCACTCAAAGACTTTTTT
The DNA here is from genome assembly GCA_034766995.1 of Acanthacorydalis orientalis. Taxonomy (NCBI): domain Eukaryota; kingdom Metazoa; phylum Arthropoda; class Insecta; order Megaloptera; family Corydalidae; genus Acanthacorydalis; species Acanthacorydalis orientalis. The sequence continues at coordinate 3,927,323 of CM068316.1, read as the reverse complement.
GTAGATTAATCCAACCACTATTTAACCGCTGGTGGAATTGCATTGAACCCAATAGAGATTATGTTGAAAAATGATACAATTATATGACACTTCCTTTCAATACACAATAAAAAAAAGAAATATTTATGTTTTAACTTATGTCACATTCATAATTGAATATTAATCATTTCTGATTGCTCCTTATACGCGTTTGGATGCTAATGACATTATTTTCAGAGCACTAGGACATAGAAAAATATTTATATTCGATTTTACAATTTTTGTAACATTTCATCCATTTTCACTTTATTTTAAATCTGTTACTGGTGTTGAATTTTATCAAATATTAAATATTATAACAGACATAACATCTCCTTCGACCACTCACTAATGCAATCTAATAATAGATTTTAATAGATATGAGATTTTCGTTAATTTGTTACTCTAAAAAAATGCTTTAGAAATCAAATTTTAACAAAATTATTTTTTCTCCTTTAAATTTTTAGAAGTTTAAATACTTTTTTAGGTATCAAACTGACAAAGTTATCAATTTAATATAGTTTAATACATTTTTCAATAGTTGAAACATAAAATAAATACATACAAGATATAAATTTTATTTATAAATTTATTAAACGTTTAGATTTCACAAATGAATTTCGCTCTCGCCACAAACCGAACAGTTTCTCTTCAAAAATGTTCTATAATTGATTATTGATTATTTTGATTACATTTTAAAGTCAAAAATATCATCAACAAGAAGTTAATTTAGAGAAACATCTTCATTAGAAAAAAATATACAGTACGAGCTTCCAAAAGTTTGTTAATGTTATTACGAAAGATCTTCATTAGGCATTGCATTCATTATTAACTTTGAATATAATTGCCAATTCCATATCAAACGATAACCATTTAAAACATTACAATAAATAATATATTATGAGATGTAATTAATTATTGATCGCACTACTGTTCATAATAAAAATCAAATCCTACCCTGCACGGGCATATCTCAACGGTTTCACATTTACTCGAGTCATATTTCTGTCAGCACGGTGCACCCTCCATCTCCGCGTTTTCTTGTTTATGTGCTTTACGTATGTTTCAATTTGGCTGTACAGGGTAGCCCGCTACAAACTCATTTCTTTTCATATAAAAAAAATGTACATAATAAGTAAAACACACACACAACGACAGTCGTTTGGATATGCATGCAGGTAAGATCGGATTGAAACGTTCTCGAAACGCCGTACAAAACTACCGTCCGCTCAAATATCTGGCACGGAGTTTCTATTTTCACTGAGACGTTCGAAGTTCTCGCATTCTACAAAGTATATATTTTTTAATATACGAATATATATATATATATATATATATATATATATATATATATATATATATATATATATTTGTATATGTTGTAAGAATTTTAAAAATGTACGAACAACCCTTAGTGTTACAGAAATTCTAATGCAGATGTATCACGGGGATGAGTTTGTTATGGGCTCGAAAGTGACATGTCTTTGTAATTCATTCAACAAATATTTTCATGTGAATGATGTTCTACATCGTTTTTTATCTTGTTTTTTGAATACTTGCATGCGTGCCTGGATTGTTTCAAATGATATAATAAATACATGGTCGTAAATATATCATTACATTTACTTATATACATATATATATATATACATATATTCAATTTTTTGTTAGAAATATTTAGAATGACTCTTAAGATTAAATGTTGCTTTAAAAATATAATATTTTTTCAAGCAAAAAGGTAATATTATACAGAACTGATTGATATTTTATTTAGTCGACAGGCTTCGTATCGTAATATATGATGAATTTTATCTTTTTTTTGAGACTCTATTATTATAATACTAATCTTAATAATTATAGCTCTAAATAATTATCTATTGCTGAAAACACTGCTAAAACTGTCTTTGATTTGTCAATTATCTCTAATATTATTTAAATTTCAGAACGTTTTTAATTACAGAAATCTTATATTAACAGATAATAATCTATATCTTAACTTCTATCAAATGGATACATTTGAGTTGAGTTTTGTTTTTAAATTGGTCAGAAACTAACTGAAAATTTCGTATATGAAACAGAATTTTTATTTCTTCTACACTGACTAAAAATAGCAACTCACAGTTTTCGTTTTCAGCCCTTTTTTGTATATTCATATAATAATTTCTATATCTATCTATCTATATCTTCATCTACATCTATCTATATATATATATTTATATTTATATATATTTATATGCATATATATATATTTATATGCATATATATATATATTTATATGTATATATATATATATATATATATATATATTTATATGCATATATATATATATATATATATATATATACAATCGAAATGCTTATAAAGAACAATCAGAATGCATCATTAATTATTTATTGAACATTTTTAATTAGAAATTTTTCTAGGTTATTGGATGAAAAAAAATTCATTTGTTTAACTGAATTTTGATATAGTATCAGAACTGCATTGTAACTCAGCATGAAATAGAATCACAATAGGGTCAAAAATCACAATCAAAATTACTCAAACGATTTAAGAGTTATGAACTCATGTGTAGAATTTTTCAGTCATCTTCGCAACATTAAAAAAGTGTTACCTGTTCTAACATACAAACTCAAGGAATATAAATTCACTATAAAGTGTATAACGAATATGTACTCGAACAATAAAGTGTATAACGACGCACGGATCGATTACAGATTGATATTCTATTAAATGAATGGATTAAATATACAACTGATAATATTTTTTAATAAATAAATGTACAACCTTTACTGAATACTGAATTAAACATGTTGTCTTTACTGATTTATGTCATTCATATTTAATATATGATTTACAATCAGATTTGTATAATAGCTGAACATTTTTTTGTACAGGACGTTAATTATTTTTTTTATCTTTATACCTTAGTTATATTATTCATACACACACACACACATATATATATATATACATGTGTATGTGTAAAGAAGTATATAAAGATAAGAGCAGAACAACGCCTCAAAACGCCTCTGATACGATCGATACGTAATTTATGATTTACATATATTTTTAATAAATATCACATAAACCTACTACGAAAATCATTTGCAGACGGATTGAAATTATTAATTAACACAAAGCGAACGTAGACAAATTTCTAGGAGGGTCCTGTTAGTTGTGACAGTGTCATTAATATCCGAAGATTAAAGATGAATATTAACGTCTCGAACATGACAAATAATGCAAATTGTCGTACGGAAAGAATGCATTAATTTGTTTATTTAATATGTTACAGCATATTTGACATTAGAATATTTATGGTAATACATTTTTCAAATTTGATGTGGATTTTTTTTCTATTTGGACGGCTAGACGTGCCTGTTTGTTATTTTAACGTTTGTGGAATTCGGTGACGTTTATTATGAATGTTTAATTAATAATAGGTTCTGTTTCATATTAAGTAAAAAAAAAATATTTGCTTAAATTATGTACAGTTGATATAATAAATTGATAAAACGATTCTGCATAAACAGTGAAGAAGACATTGAGTCTAATTCAAAAGGAAAAGAATTAAAAAAGTGAAGTTTTAATTATGGATTGAATAGAAATTATATATATATATATATATATATATATATATATATGTGTGTGTGTGTGTGTGTGTATTGTATAAATTGTACAATAATTAAATTTCAAAAATGTTCCAAAGAAGCCGAGCGCCTCCCGTCCGATCGACAATTAAGTTTCGAGCTTTACTAAACATTTCAATGGCGCACAAACTTAACGTGCGATTCAATTCGTGACGAAGAACTATTGTACAAATACTTGTGCGTATTGTTGTTTGCCGAAAGACCTTTTTGAGAAGAGACGCAGTGTTCGACTCTTGCCGCGCCGCACTTCCACTCGGAGCAAGTGCGTCGGTGTACTCCTCAGTTCTTGTTTGTTGTTTGTTTGCTGTTGTCATCGTTGTTGTTGAATTGCAAATTCTCCAACCACCGTTTGGCTTCCTGTCATGGCTTTGTTTCAGTGTCGATCGGTATGGTAGTCGCTGGAACTCGCTGGGGGTTGATGAAACAATTCACTGTCGTCGTGGTTACTGTGTTGAACAAGTATTGAAATTTGTCAGGGGTTAGACGATTGTGTATTTCTTCGGGGCCGGTTTTAACTTTCAAATGAAGTGCCGTGAAAGTTTTGTTTATGATTCGTTCGAGTGTTGAGTTCTGTGCAAAACACATTCATACGCAATGTACAATGTGAAAAAATACAATTCAGAAACCTGACACAACCCACAAATGAAGTTTTCTCGAAATATTTATATTTTCAAATCATTTTCGAATCTCTTTGTTAGATTTTTGAGAAATTCTAAGATTTCTCATTAATTCTCCTTGAAAATGTTATAAGATTCTTAAAATTCATTAAATAAGTCATAGAAAAAAACAGTTTTCATTTTTTTGTGAAGTAAAATTTATTTAAAATCGCATTTTGATATGTTATTTCCTGCAAAAAATTTATTCAATAATTCCATACAATCTTTATACATGAATAATGATTCTCTATGAACTTACTTTTCAACTAGTACTTTACTTTTTAATTTACTCAGAAATAAACCTCCCAAATTCCATCAATTGTCCAGGACTCGCAATTAATAATAATTGAAGATATGAGGAATTGATTTTTGAATCTTGAATGTCTTTCTGAAAGACAATTCGAATATAATATAATTTTTAGCAATGTATTGATTACACAAATTAATTCGGTACCTTTTAGTAGAAAATAAATATTTATTTAAGAAAAAATCAAATACATTTCAATCTTCAAAATATCCTACATTATTTTGTGTAACTATGATCCTTCTGTCTGATGAATCACTTATCTAAAAAAATATGGCGGCTTTGAGTCGATGAAATTGTAATGAATTTTCGAATCTTTTCCTCTCTTTGAGCATTTATTAAATATTTTATGTATCACAACACATTCCTCCAAAGCTAAACAAATCATTCCTCTAACTTGGACAACATTTGTTTCAAGTGAAATGCGAAAAGTATGCAATGTCTAATATGATGATTTTTGGACATCATCATGTTCATTACTGTTTTGTGAGGCTATGCCAGCTGCTTGGTCAAGATTTATATAGTGTTTTTAAATGTTAAGGTTGACATATGAAAATCCTAAAACGATAAGAAAATATTTTAATTTAAAACAGAATTATGATTAATTCAATTTGAAGGCATCGAATTAATTTTTATACCTCATACAGTCTTTTTGGACGCCTTGTGCTTTATATACATACATATATATATATATATATATATATATATATATATATATATATATATATGCACCTTTTAATTAAATTTCTCCAAACTTTAATCTTTTTTGTCAAACTTTCTTAATAATTGATGATTTATACCTACATAAAGATTATTCATCAGTACCTTCTTCAAGGAGAACTTTATTTTTGAATTTATTCAGATATTAAATCGTTAATCTTATCAACAGACCTGAAATTATTAAAAATGAAAGTCATGAGGAATTGACCTTTAAGACTTAAAATTTTCCATTAATTAAAATCCTGCTACAATTGCGATTCAATTTATTTCTCATATTTTCTATAAACCGCAATCTTTTTTTCTGAACAAATATCTTAAATAATTAATTATTGGTCATTTTTGATTATTACTTATACTTATTTTCAATGCAGTCGTTCTCAAGACGTTCAAGGTAAGATTAAGAACGTCAAATATTGGAAAAAAATGTAAATAATTCCATAATAATTTCATAAACAACACATGTAATTCTTTTAGTAAGTTAAACAAAATTATCGTTTTTATCCAAGTACTTTTTCATATATTGTTATCTCGAATAATTTAATGGTGTTGGAGATTTAAGATAAATGTAATTAAGCCACAGTACTATTTTCCAAGTCGAGAAAATATACATTTAAAAGAGTCATTTTGTAAAAGAGCTTTAATGTGAATTAATCTTGATAACCGGTTCACGACTGATAAAGTTACATATTCTTGTAGTTTTGCAGAGTTTTGAAGTTCTAAAGCACTTACGAACATGCGAGGGTACCGGCCATTGTTCATTTTCTAAAGTAATCATATTTCTTGCATGTTACAAGAAAAATTATTATTTTTTTTAATCTCATTAATTTAATAAACAATCGTCTCGAACGATTTTTCAATGTTGGAGACTTGACACCGTTTTAAAATATATCTTGTACTAAGAATCCAGATTAGTTATATAAAGAAGTGTTTTGTTTAGCTTAACTCTTGTGTTATTAATTTTAACTCAACTAGAAAAGAATGAATTTTATTTTTACTTTCATTTTTTATTTTTATCTTTTACTTTCCAAGCCATATAAATAGAAATTTTAATCGGTTATTTTATAAAGGAGTTTTAATAAAGCGTATAAAGTCTATTGATCATTTTAAATAACTGGATTCATAATAAAATATCGAATCAGGAAGAAATTCTGACTCGCTGATGTGAATGTAGACTTGTACGATTATTTTTATTGAATACAAAATTAAAATTGAGTAATTTGTCTTGGATGTAATTTTATACACTTTGATTTTTCTAAAATACGAATTAATTTGTTTGTATGAAACCAAATCAGTTATTAACATCCATCTTTTTAATGACTATTCAATGAGGAGAGTGCCGTACGACCGAGTGTCTCGACGCCCGAATCTAAATGTATATGAAACGTGCTCTCTGAACGCATTTACATCCCTTACTTACACAAACACGCGCAGAACTATAACTGACAATCAACCCGAAAGTTACGTCCCACTTTCTTCTTCATCCGAAAAGTTTCTGCTCGGAAGAAGATAGATCTTCCATCACTGCATCGCACTAGTATCCAAGAATAATAAGAGAACGTCGGGTCCCCGTCGTATCAGGGTAGAGGGCTGCGTGAGAGTTTTATTAAAACAGCTTGTTAATGCAAAGTGTCAACCCCTTCTTGCCATGTCGACAACACATTGTGTTTGTAGCTATGGGGGTAGCGTTGTGAAACTTATGCTACAACTTTATACGTACTTGCCGGAACTAAGTTTCGATTCGAACGGTGGTACGCGTTCAGTGTCCGCACGCGTACGCGCGCTTATCAAAACTACAACACGGTAACAAACCCTCGAGTTATAAGTTTCGCTAATTAATATACATCAACACATAAACGCATTAATTAAATTACGAACTAATAATTATTGAACCAAGTGTTACGTCGTGGATGTGCGTATGTGTGTTTATGTGTGGGTGGATGTCGATCTGTGCGTTCGTCTCGTTCACGTTTTTGATTCGAGAACGTTTGTCGAAATCATCGAACGCTGACCGTCTGTTCTCATATAAAAATATACACTTAAACGATATCTACTTTCCGGAACTATGTACATTCTTTTTTTTTGAAAATAATTTCATACAATAAACGACCCACTCTCTAGTTCCTTTGATATATTTCTCATTTCAATAAATCATTTCTTATGAACATTGAAAAACCACTAGTATTATTGTCCCTTTATCAATCGAAATACTAGTTTTTATACAGTGATAGTGAAAACATTTTTTTTACACAAGAGTTATATTTACAATCATACGACTTGATAGAAAATCTTCATGTTAACAGTGAGTTTAAGTTCGAAAATATTCATAATTCAAGTATAAAGTGAAATAAAACATGTTTTACAAATGTTCTAGGGCAATTACCTCCTGGACGAAACCCCTCCGGACAGTAACATTCCGTCAATAACCCCCCGGACATTAACCCTCAGTATAAGAATAAAAACTCGTTAAAAAAAATTTCCTTGACGCAAAAAACAATGGATATGTTGTCGGCAAAGTCCGAATTTGACTAGTCAATATATATCCTGATTTATAAAATTAAAATTAGATTACATTCACCTTCACCTTCATCCTCATATTCACTTTCACCATCATACTTTTTTGACCCGGCCAAGCTCAGGTATACAGGCCTGAAAGAAGTTCTACTTCGGACTTTGCCTACGACAGATATAAAAAAATCTATTATAATATTTACATATTTTAAAATCATTTAGTATTTTTTAAAATCATATTATTAACATAGTAATTCCAGTTTTTAAAATTAATTACCATATCAAAAAATCAAAGATGTGGAAAAACCCTATCTTTATTAAAAAGGGTCAGTGTTAAGAATTAATCCATAATTAATAATATTAAACTACATTTCCTGTAAAAGATTTCAATATTTAGAATGAATTAATTTTTTCTCTGTCTATCCTAACATGGCTTACGACGTTTCTTCTTCTCTCGACCATGTATGCCTCCTAATGTTATCAGAAGTATAAAAATAAGAGTCATTTTTAGAGACTACACATTAATCCAATCTTGTTATAAATCCGTTCTCGCTCAAGTTAAAGTTTGATCTAGTTAAAAAAATATTAAACGTTTCTCTTCCATCTCTAGAAAATGAAAATTGGTCTCTAAATCGCTCTTGAATATTCGTTCTATCTAAGTGAATACTTTTTCTGCATCGTTTCTGTCAAAAAGTCTTTAAAGAATGGAAAAATTTTGCTCAAGAATGTTAATAACTTTACAATATTGAGATTCTAATACAATTTTGAGATTCGCTCAATTCACTTTCACAAATGAATTCTTCTTCATTCTACAAAACATAATATTTTTCTGATCAAAAATGGTCAGTACATGATTATTGATAATTTGTGTGTGTGATTCATCGTTCGGGCACAAAGGTACGAAATTTTTTTCCTATAATTATACTGTATCATAAGATAACAGTAAATTATTTTTTATATTAATTCTATATTTTAAATCTATAAATAATTCTAAATTCGGGCATTTGTTCTTCATCAATCAACAACTGAGTCATGTTTAGACTTGGAAATTAGGATATACAATTTTTAAAGTCTGTAGAAAGTGATTAAATTTGTATTTTTTTAATAATTACTTTTAAAATAAATGCTTGATTATAGGTAGTTGAAAGTATATATTTCTCATGCGAGAATGTTTAAATTCCCAATTGAAATTATCAGATCAAGTGATAATAAGTTATTAAATTTAATTTGCTGATTTAAAAGATCAGAAACAGCCTCTTATCTTATTTTAAAAAAATATACCGCAATCTAAAACAATATTATTTTTAAACAAGTGTACTTTTCTATATATATAGAAAAAAAGATTCGTCGCCGCCAATGTCCGACGACACCCACACCGGAATCAAAATTCATTACGACGCGTACATTGTATCCATTAATATGTTGTCGTTTCCTGACCAGCACTTATGTGTGGTCACTTATATAGAAACGTTGTACATTTTATTACACGGGTACCGTATCATTTTTTATATGTCGTATCGATTGTAAAGCGTGGCGATATCATGCAAACTGTTGTGTTGCTGCAAGGAGTACCCATCAAAGTGTGATTTGTTTGCTGATTGCAGAATGTCGCGTTATGTTTATGGAATTCACTCGGAGCCACTGCTTGTTGCGAAACGAATTTATGTGCAAGCTACTGATATGTTGTATATATATTTTTTCATGCGTTCGCTGGTTCATAATTACATTCGAACACGCGATCATTCACAACACTACATATATATATATATATATATATATATATATATATATATATATATATATATATATTGTTGCTTACAGATATTTTATTCCATGTCTGCTCTTTTATACGTTAAAACTTGTCCAGCATTTAAATTCACTGCCATTTTAATGAAAATAAATTCATAAAAACCGTCAAATTGAACATCTCCATAAATGTACAACCTCTTAAATTAAAAAAAAATAGCTATTAGAAACGAATTGTTATATATAACGATTCGTTACTAATAGTAAACACATACCAGTAAGAGATTTCATTTGAAGATATTCTACAGCTCTTCTGGCTCCACATTAAGATATGATTCTGTTAGAGGAGATGCATAAAAAATGTATCCACTACCTGACAATGATGTTCCGAATCCAGAATCTTCGAGGAATCTAAGCAGCACGAATCGTGAGCTCTAATACTCAATACTCATTCTAGCATAGGATCTTTAGATCTCTCAATTCAATAATAAACGATAATAGTTAAAGAATTGTTCTGTATAACAATTCGTTTCTTATAATTAAGATTCTTAAATTTGAAAGATTGGATATTTCAGTATCCGATAATCATGAACTAAACATTTGTTAGGTGTACAAATTAATTCGGTACTTTTTTATCTGGAAAATGAATGTTTACAGAGAAATGGAATGAATTGCAATTATCAAAATATCTTCTATTTTTTTATATAACTTTGTTCCATCTGTCGCGTAACTGATGAATCTCTTATCGAAATAAAGAGAGTGGCTTTGAATTGATAAAATCATCGATGTATTTTCGGAACTTTTACACCGTTTTTTTTTTCATTTTTGTATTTTATACGTCACAACACTTTCTCTTAAAGCTGAACCAATCATTCCCGCTGCTTCAGCAGCATTTTTTTTGACTGAAATGCGAAAAGTATGCAATGCCTAACATGCAATGCTGCTCTTTGGACGCCATCGTGTTCACTATCTCTTGTGAGATTATGCCGACTGCTTGGGCAATATATAAATATATATATATATATATATATATATATATATATATATGTTTATATCTGGGGCTCATATGGAATCGATAAAAAATTAAATAATTATAAAGCTAATTTTTTTAAAAGCGTATTGGGAATGGACAGGGGAGCGGTGAATAATACTCTGTTACTTGATGAATCAGGGAGTTTACAGATAGATTCTAACATAAAAAAGTATAAACATATAAAACATAAAAATATAAATGTAAAATATTTTTTAAATTACAAGATAATGAATGTAAATACGTACAATACAAGTGTCTGTTAAGGCAGCTAAAGAGCAAAAATCGAAAAACTTGGGCAAATTTAATATTCGACGTATTGATCAATCTTAATTTATCAGAAGACTGGTTGAGTGATGCGAATTCAAGTTATGGAAAAAAATAGTACATGGGGTGATAAATGAGGCAGTAGATACTATGTGGAAAGATGTAAATATAAAGTCCTCATTGATTTTTTTCACTTCTTTGCTTTTTAAAGAAGACGGGAAGACCTACATACACAAATCAAAAAGGTCTACAAGAAGAATAATTGCAAAATTTAGGTTAGGTAGGTGGGGGTGGGACTTTGAAAGAGATAAGTGTGGAAATAAAGTATGCAAATTTTGTCATGGGCCCATAAATAATATTCATGTACTAAAAGATTGTAAAGACCTGGAACTATTAAGATAAGGCTTATTTCCCAATATCAATTAGACTAGCATCAGTGTATTTATGGAATCAGTGCCTGTGGTCAATTTAGTAAAATTTTTATAACATTGCTTCAAAAGAATGGAAATTAAAATATAGTTTAAGAATAGAATGTAAAAAGTAAATAAATATGCAAATATAGTAACGTGTAATAAGTGAATTATAATTAAAATGTAGTAGAATAGATAAGTTTTGTATCTATCATGTTTAAATATTATTACTAACCTGTAAAAGTAGTATGAAATGTGGCACGTAATCGAGATTAACAAAGTATGTGTATCTCAATAAAGAATATAATAATAATATTGTTTGTAAATTTTAAGGTTGGCACTTGAAAATGCCAAGACAATGATAATTTATTTTAATTTGAAACAGAGTTATGATTGGTTCAATTTAAAGGTACAGAACTAATTGTTACACCTGATACTTATAATTATTTTTGGCACGAAGGTGATGGAATCGTAGTCGAAATACACAAAAACATCAATCAAAGATTACGAATAATTTTTATTAATCTTTAACGGTTGACACTTTTATAGTATATGTCTTTGAGGCAAAAAAATATTGGAGAAAATACTTATGATAATAAGAAACCGAAACAATACTCATACAACTGAGTTATTCATTTATGCAAATATAAAAAAAAATACTGATAATTTATAGCATGACTGTGATGACCACTTTGTGTGGCCTTTCGGCGGTTGAGGTTTAAATATGTTCTTTTATAAAAATATTTCAAGCATCACGATGTAAATTAAGAAAAGAGAATGAAAAATTATCAAAATCTACCAAAAAGTAATGTTTTCATTGTTATTTTATTGCTGTTTAAGGATATTACAAATCCGTCATTGTTGTTTGTTTGATATCCGCTGATCTATTTCATTCTGTAAACGGGGAGACTCGGTAATAAAACGAAACTCCTCAACGATTTCCAGTCAAATAAAATATACAATCCGACTGTTAATTATCGAACGTTATCAGCAGATGTGGCACAATTATGGATGGAAAACACACAGACAGGCAGGCGAAAAAAATGTGTGGAATTGTCATTGAACAGTCCGTACGTGTATCCATCTATCATTGAACAGGATCAATGAAACGGGACCGTGCGACGAGGTGCGGGCGCCGTAAAGAAATCACACTGAAGAAATATTTTAAGCGGGACGTATGCAAATGCCGTCCATTAACTCGTACACAACATACCATATATTATGTGTAATTTACGTATTGTGGATCATAGATACCCGTGGCCGAAACCGGAAGTGTCACGTTAGTTATTGTGCTCGCCCCATGGGTTATACGATCCGGAAGTTGTCGGGTGACAATCGTCGCTCGCGCTGAAGATTTCGACAACAGATACTGGATATAATCGGCTACACGCCACTGACATATGCGCGGTGCGTCGGTCCGACAGGGACGGACGTCGCCGACGACAGAGACGACGCGTTCATTTTCATAATTTCCTCGTTGTTTACAAAGTATTCAATTATTCTTTATTCGTGTTCATTGTACGATTCTTGGACTGTGTGCCGGCGTGAGCAAGTATATAAATACACGCACTCATACTTGAACCTCTACACATTTATTTATACATGTGTATATATATATATATATATATATATATATATATATATATATATATATAATACATACAGAGTGTCGCAAAACATTTTATTCAATTGTAACTGTTAAATAAGCACACCTTATTTTAATTTCTTCTTTCATATAACTTATCTTTCAAGTTTCACACTTGAAAAATCCAATTGTGAAACTTAAAAGTATTCAATGCCTAATATACTGATTTCGGATGCCATTGTGTTACCTACTGATTTGTAAAGTTATACCAGCTGCTCGACCAAAATATATATTGTTTTAAAATGTTAACGTTTGCACTTGAAAATCCGAAAACGATGAAAAAATATTCTAATTTAAAACAGAATCATGACTGATTAAATTTAAAAACATTAAAGTAATTTGTACACCTAATTGAATCATCCTATAAGTAATTTGGTATTTTCATATAGGTGAAAATTGATGATGCACAGATGATGAAGAATTCCACACAAGAATTTATGTAGCTTGACTAAAGATATATATATTGTTTTTAAATGTAAAGGTTGGCACTTCAGAATCTGATAACGACGAGAAAATATTTTTCTTTAAAGCAGAGTAATAACTGATTCGATTTAAAAGCAAAGAATTAACTTTTATATCTAATATTGAGTCATTCCATAAGTAATGTGGTGAAAATGGATGATGAGTTGATTAGTTATCATAGAAGTGTCAAAGCAGAATATTACGGATCTTTTGATTTCGATGTTTCGTCAGGAAAAATAGCCCTACAACTGCAGTGAAAAAAGTGTGGGAAATTTATGGTTCGGATGTTATTAGTATCAGTCAAGGATAAAGGTGGTTTCAACGAATTCGATCCGGGATCTAGAGCGTTGAAGATGAAGAAAGGTCAGGACATAATCAAGAGTTTAATGATGAGATCTTGCGAATACTAGTATAACAAAATCCTAGTTCAACGGTAGAAGAATTGGCCAAGAAGCTCAAATAAAAGCATTCAACTATTTATCGGCACTTGAAAATTATTGATTAAGTTGGGTCAGTGGGTTCAGGACGAGTTGTTGGACGTAAATTATATTATTTACTATAAAATATATTATTTATTAACAAAAAATGTACAGAAATTATAAAAATTCATGAAACAGAACATAGATGTCTTAGAAAGTCAAAGAAAAATCGTTACATCTGAAGAATTTCACATAATAATTTCTGTTATTTGACCAAGATATATATTGTTTTTAAACGTAAACGTTGGCACTTCAAAATCCGAAAACGATGAGAAAATATTCTAATTTACAACAGAATAATCGTGGAAAGGTTAGGAAGTCCTCAAGTGTTTGATGATGAGATTCACTTTTTCTTTTTTTTGCGAGCACTAGTGAAATAAGATCCTAGTTGAAGGGTAGAAGAATTAGCAAAAGAAACAAATCAACGCATTCAGCTACTCATCGGCGTTTGAAAATGATTGGTAAGTTTTCAAAGTTGAGTCTGTGGATTCCACACGAGTTTTCGGACGTTAATTTAAAACAACATGTGGACATTTGCACTTCTTACCTACGCCGGCTGCAAAATGATCCGATTCTGAATAGAATTGTAATTGGTGATGAAAAATGGATTGTTTATAACAATACAAACGTCAAAAACAATGGGTTGACCGCAACGAAACACCATCTTCAACTTGTGAAAAGTGAGCTTTATCCAAAAAAGGTTATGCGGTCTTTTTGGCGGGATATGGAAAGAATAATCTAATACGAGCTATTACTAGAGAATCTAACAATAACAAAAGAGTTGTATTGTGAAGAACTGGTACGGCTAACACAATTCATTGATGAAAAACGGTCAGCATTATCCAAAAGAAAACGCATAATTAATCATCACGACAAAGCTCGACCTCACACGGCACCTAAAATCCTTCAAATATTGAGGAAATTTGAATGGGAAGTAATAACTCATCCACCATATTCCTCTGACCTAGCACCATAGGATTATCATCTGTTCCGAAGTCTTCAAAATCACATCAATGGAAAACAGTTTAATACAGAGAGTGATGTTCGGAAGGAGCTCGATTATTTCTTTAATGCAAAGCGTAGAAAATTTTATAGTCAATGTATTGAAAATTTAAGGTTAAGATGGGAAAAAGTAGTTAATGATAACGGAAAATATATTTTAAGTCAAAATTAAAACGTCGATTTGTTTCGAAACTTATTTTAAAAAACCGGATTACTTATGGGACGACCCAATATAATTTAATTAAATAACTAGACATTCAGACAAGAGATTTTATTAGAAACATACAAAGAAATAACTCCTCATTCGAGAAACAAAGATACTTCTATGTGAATCTTATAGGTCATCAAGTTTACGGTTTGTTTCAACTTCAGATTCAAGTTCAAGATGTTTTCTGCGAATATTCGACTTCTTTTGAAGTATTATATAATAAAAATAATTTCGTTCTCATATAATTTTGGTACTGCGACTAAAATCACAATGAAATTAATTTTTCACGCACTCTGTAGGTCATAAAAAGATTTTTTTTATTTTATCCCCCTGATAATCATATCATCGCTATCTAAATGTAGATAGACAACTATCAGTATCGAAATATGAATGAACAATAATCAATTATTGAACATTTTCGATCGGAACAAATGTTTAAAGTTTGTGGGGGTAGTGAAAAATTCATTTGTAAAATTGATACTGATTTTCTTTTAGTTGATTCAAGAATATTAATGAAAAAAATATCTATAAAACAGTCAGATACATTTTTAAAACAGAAAACATGACTGGAATCAAAATATACACACTTATAACACTAATATATTTTTTAATATACACAAGTATGAAATAAAAGAATTGCAAATAACAATTTCAGAACATTCTGTACATACAGACGTAAAATAATTTTTAAAGTCATGAATAGTCAGTGAATTAAAATTAGTAGTGTCTTACATTTATTAATATGTTAGCTTTGTACAGCTCGTTTGTGTTTTTATGTTCGTTTGCTTTTCAGGGAAGTATTCGACATTTTGCGGTCTTGTATTGCAGAATAAAATTAATCAACCGGTGTTTACTTTATGTCTCGAATACAGGTATTTATTAAAATCAATATTTACTTTATGTTTCATATCAACAACTTCATTTTATTTTTGAGTATTTGTATAGAGTTATCTACACAAATCAAACATGGACATTGATTCGTCAAAGTCTACCTCTTTATGGACTTGTTTGATTCACATGTAATGTTTTATAGACCAGCAAAATATTGTTGTTTAGTTACATATATCTGTCGTACATGTGCAAATGACATAATCCCCGAGGAAACATGGACATAATTTATGTATGTATGACACGGCACGCAATGTGTTAATGTTAACAAAGATAATTACAAATAGGTATTTGTTTTATTTAGAAGAAAGAAATAGGCGTGACATTGATACAAATAAACAGTTTTGATTGTAAATAGAAAATTAACTTCTTGTTTCTGACTTTCCTTCAAAATTAGATCACTAGTATGTATTGCGATGATTACAGGTTGAGATTACAAATTAACAGTTCCTAGTTGAAAATTAGATGTCTTGTCCTTTTAGATATCATTATTGCGAGGAAAAGTAACCCAGATTAATTTAAAATAAAAGCATTCGAAGTAAATGATTGAAGTTATTGAAAAGAATATAAGAAATTGATT
Organism: Acanthacorydalis orientalis; assembly: GCA_034766995.1. Taxonomy (NCBI): domain Eukaryota; kingdom Metazoa; phylum Arthropoda; class Insecta; order Megaloptera; family Corydalidae; genus Acanthacorydalis; species Acanthacorydalis orientalis. The sequence continues at coordinate 3,910,747 of CM068316.1, read as the reverse complement.
TATTCTCTCGTCCCATAAACTGCAAAGAGTTTTTAATCATAAATATTCTATAAATCATTACTGATCATTTTTGATAGTTGATTACGAATATTTCGATGACAGTTTCATCATTCTTAAAACGTTAAGATACTGAAAAATGAGAAATTAATATTTTTTGGTACTTTATCACTCTAAGGATAATGAAATCGTCTTTAAATTCTACACTAGCAACTTTCTGACCAGTATTCAGTTATTGAATCAGTTTTTGATTAGAAAAACTTGTATTCGATGAGAGAATAAATCATATATAAAATATTATAAGCTGATTTTCTGTTCTGAACGATTTTATCATTCCACAAACTACAGAGATTGTCTAACCATAAATCTTCGATAAATTGCTATTGATCATTTTTGATTGTTACTTGTGGAAATTTCGATGACGATTCCATCATTTTCAAAGCGTTGACAGAACAAACATTTTTCTTCACTTTATTGTTCTAAGAATGATCGAGTCGTCCTTAAATTCCACACTATCAACTTTCAGAATTATTAGAAATTGGCTATTGAATATTTTTGATCAGAAAATAATTTATAGAATCAGAGAATAAATTATTTCTGAAAGATTATAAAATGATTTTCTGTTCCACACTACTATTTTCAGCACGTTTATTATCTTGAAGTTGCTTGTAGAGGTTATAAAACATGCCTGAAGATGAGAAATGTGCCAAAACTAGTAATGGAGAACAGAAACTCAGATGCTCTAAAAAAGTAAAGCATGAATCATATTTATTATATAATAATTATTATAAAATTGCCCACATTCTAATTCAAACAGAATGAAAATCGGAAAAGTTGAAAATATTACACGTACAGGCTTGGCTTTATGCCTAAATTCACTTTCATAGATAAATGATTTTTTCAACCCAAAATATTTCTGATCAAAAATGTTCAATAAATGATTATTGATCGTTTTTGATTGTTGATTATTCTCAGTGCACTAAGGTGTTTACAAACTTCAGGGAGATTTTTTTATCTCTTAGCCTAAATCCTCAACTCTACGTACAATCAGAATTTTTTAAAGCGAAGCGGTTCATGAGCCTCAGTTATCGATAATCGTAATGCGAGAGCACTCAAAGGCTATCTTTTTCTACAGGGCGATAAGAAATAGATTTTTTTTATAATTAGTGATTTGAAGATGATGGCATTGATATCTAAATATATAGAACTAACAATCAGAAACGGTTGAAAGTTTCGAGCAGGGAATTATGAGCTTTGGCGTTTGGTAGTCATAATGGAGGCATTCATAGACTCTCTGGTTCTACAGGGCGATAAAGAAAGATTTTGTTTGTAATCAGTGTTTTGAAGACGATATAATAATGTCAAAATATACAGAAACAATAATCACAAATGATTGAAAATTTTAATGAGAGAAGTCTTTTGTGGCTTGTGGTTGATGCAATCAGAACTGTTCAATGACACGAGTCGTGAGCGTCAATGCTTGGTACTCATAATGGAGAGACACTCAAAATCTATTTGATCCTACAGGTCGATAAGACACAGATTTATTTTTTAGTTAGTGTTTTGATGATGATCTCCATCGATACACAAGGGTCGTTTGATAAGTATCATAAAAAAGCAAGTTAAACATTGTTTTTTTTTTGGAAAATATCGATTTTATTTCTCAACATAGTCTCCAGTGAATGCTATACACTTGAAAAGGTTAGGAATTCCTCAAGTGTTTGGTGAGATTCACTTTTTCTTTTTTTTTCGAACACTAGTGAAACAAAATCATAGTTGAAGAGTAGAAGAATTAATAAAAAAGATCAAGTCAACACATTAAACTATTCATCGGCGTTTGAAAATGATTGTTAAGTTTTCTAAGTTGAGTCAGTGGGTTCCATACGAGTTATCGGTCGTTAATTTAAAACAACATCTGGACATTTGCTGTTCTGATCTATTCCAACTGCAAAATGATCCGATTCTGAATAGAATTGTTATTAGTGATGATAATATTAAATGTAAAAGACGATAAGTTAACCGCAACGAAACACCATCTTCAATTACGAAAGGGGGATTTCATTCAAAAGAGGTTATTTATTCGGTTTAGTGGGATGTGGAAGGAATTATCTATTTCGGGCTATTACCAGAGAATCTAACAATCACAAAAGAGTTATATTGTGATAAACTTGTACGGCTAAAACAATCCATTGATAAAAAACGTCCAACATTATCCAACAGAAAATGTATAATTTTTCTAGACCTCACACGGCACCTAAAATCTTCCAAAAACTGAGGAATTTCGAATGGAAAAATAATAACTCATCCATCATATTTCGCTGACCTAGCACCATAATATTTTATCATCTGTTGGGATATGGAAGAAATTATCCATTACAAGCTATTACTAGAGAATCGAACCACCACAAAGGAGTAGTATTGTAAATAACTAGTACCGATAAAACAATCCATTGATGAAAAATGCCTTGTACTATCCGACAGAGCGAAACTGTCCAAAACCTGATACAATTTGAATGGAAAGTTATGATTCATCCGCCATATTCCTCTGACTTAGCATCATCAGTTTATCATCTGCTCCGTAGTCTCCAAAATCACATCGATGGAAAACTGATTAATACAGGCAGTGATGTCCGAAGGGAATTCGATTCTTTTTTAATACAAAGCTTAGAAAATCTTATCAACAAGGTATTGAAAATTTAATATTAAGATGGGGAAAATGTGTTAATAATAACGGAAAATATATTTTAGATCAAAATTAAAACGTCGATTTGTCTCCAAACTTATTTTTAAAAACCGCATTACTAATGAGACGACCCAATATAATTCAATTAAATAACTAGACATTCTAAGGGAATTTTATTAGAAAAATATAAACAAATAAATCCTCATCCGAGAAACAAAGATACTTCTATGTGAATCTTATAGGCCATCTAGAAGTTTACGGTTTGTTTCAACTTCAGATTCAGGTTCAAGATGTTTTCAGCGAATATTCGTCTTCGTATCAAGTATTATAGAATAAAAATAATTTCGTTCTAATATAATTCTGGTACTGTGACTAAAACCACAATGATATTAATTTTTCACTCACTCTATAGCCCATAAAAAGATTTTTCTTTGTTTTACTCGTGTGAAAATGATATAATTGCTATTCAAATGTAGATGGACAACAATCAATATCGAAATATGAATAAGCAATAATCGATTATTGAACATTTTTGATCAGAACAAATGTTGAATCTTATGGAAATTAAAAGATCGATTTTATTTCGCCATTTCAAAACTCATATTCGAATTATGGGACGACCCAATACGTACATCATACACACACACACACGTTTAACCGAAAATATTACAATAAAAGTAAAACCGTCGACCGGACATCAGTCAATACGGTTTCGACGGTCGCGCACGCCCTTAAAAATAAACGATAACAACCCTGTACGCTCGTATGTCTGATAGGTATCACTATTTATGTGACACTGTTATGTTTTTTTTGGGACCCTTGAATAATATATTTACACGATATCCCACGGTTTTTTTGATTGTTTTAGTTCTGATTATATTTGTACTACATTTGTACTTCGCTGTATAAATCACGTGAACGTTCGTGATGGCGAGACATTAAGGACGAATGTGATTTCACGATTCGCTGCCAAAATTATGAGTGTGTGTTTATGTACCCACATATATATATATATATATATATATATATATATATGTGCGTACATGTAATGTAAAATACATGTATTCTAAATGCTAATTATGTTTGTATAGTTCAGTAACTTCATTATAACATTTTCGGATAAGCGTATTTTCTAAATAAATACAGAAATAAAATGTTTAGAAATAACGTTCTGGCTGTTATCACGTGTATTTTATTATATAACGACTATACAATTGAAAATTATAGCTCGCGAGAACACAAGAACACTTGCACGGCTGTAATTTATATTAATAAAATATTTGTTCGATTCGTTGTACGCGTTCGCTAATTAAATAGTAATCAATTACGGACCTTATACGTTTCGTTTATGGCGGACACGTGAAAAATGTATTAATATGTAATTAGAATTAGATCGTTCGACTATGACAAAACATACGAATTAATGGGCTTGTGTCGAGGTACCAGTTAGCAGATACCGAATATCATTTATCAAATTCAATTAAGATATGCTGTAGTAGTTCTTAATATCTTGATTAGTGGGCTGTAACAATTAATATAAATTAAATTCTTTATGTATATATATATATATATATTCGTTTAGTAATTTGGAATGTTAATTCGCGAGTTTATAAAAACAGGCAATTAAATAAATGATTAAAGATTTAAAAACGATTAGGTCGAGTTAACAGTTGCAATTATCATGCGAGCATTATGATTATAAGATCAAAGTGACTTGTGTTTTAAACTGTGTCCGTGTAAAACAATTTTTTTTTTCTGCGTTCAAACAAATATTTAATATTTTCTTACTCTTTCCTTTTTACTTTCGTTTATTTCTTATTACGTTCCGTTCGATTTATCTCAACATATCGGATCATCGCATAAGTAATGCTGTTTTTTTACAATAAGTTTCTAAAAAAAAACGAAAAGTGATTGACGATTTAACTTTGTTCCAAAAAAATATTTTCCGTTATTATTTACATACATTCAAATACCGGTTCTATCATTCTCAAAGGGATAGAATGATGAAAAATCTTTTTTTGAGGTATACAGTGACTGAAATTCACTGACTATTCATGACTTTAAAAGTTATTTTGTTTGTATGTACAGAACGTTCTGAAATTGTTATTTGTCATTCTTTTATTTCGTGCTTGTGTATATATAAAAAAATTATTAGTGTTATAAATGTGTACATTTTGATTTCAGTTATGTTTTATGTTCTAAAAATGTATCTAAATGTTTTATAGATATTTTTGTTCATTAATATTCGTCAATCAATTAACAGAAAATCAGTATTAATTTTACAAATGAATTTTTCACTACCCCCACAAACTTGGAACATTTGTTCCGATCGAAAATGTTCAATAATTGATTATTGTTCATTCATATTTCGATACTGACAGTTGTCTATCTACATTTAGATAGCGATGATATCATTCTCAGAGGGATAAAATAAAGAAAAATCTTTTTATGAGATATAGAGTCCGTGAAAAATTAATTTCATTGTGGTTTTAGTCACAGTACCAGAATTATATTAGAACGAAATTATTCTTATTATATAATACTTGACAAGAATTCGAATATACGCAGAAAACATCTTGAACTTGAATCTGAAGTTGAAATAAACCGTAAACTTGATGACCTATAAGATTCACATAGAAGTATCTTTGTTTCTCGGATGAGGAGTTATTTCTTTGTATTTTTTTTTATTGTGTGAAATTCTTCAAATGTAACGGTTTTTTTCATTACGTTTCTAAAATATCTTTGTCTTGTTTTATATTTTCTTTATAATTTATGTAGATTTTTTGTTAATAAATAATATATTTTATGTAGTTCGGAATATATTTTTGTAGTTAGTTCCCGATATATTGAGAACTATAACTCGATATTAAAAAATAAATATCTACTTTTTTATTAGATTGAATTTCACAAATTATTAGGTTTAAAAATCAATTCGACGCCCTTAAATTAAATCAATTATAATTGAATCAATCATGTATCTGTTTTAAATTAAAAAAAATCTTATCGTTTTAGGATTTTGAAGTCTCAACCTTAACATTTCGAGACACCCTATATCATTTTACTGTATACTTGACTATATGTCTCTTTATTAATATAAAAGGAATCCTTTCAAAATACACAATCGAATATGTAAAACTTAATTAAATATTTACCATCCTCTCGAACTATGTTCACCTCATTGTCGCTCATGAATGCAACAGACAGTTGCATTTATCTTCGGCGACACTGACCGCCACTAGTGTCATACAAATTCGTATGTATGCAAAAGACAAGCAATTTTCGGTTGACGACACCGTTGTGTGTCGCTGCTTACAGGAAACGAACACGCGACCGACGTATCCCTTATACGTCTGGTTATTGGCTCCGGCACCCGGGCCACCGGAACCGAACGACAAATGTGTACGGTCGCGTCAGTTAGTTCTCCGGCCGCTTTACATGTGTACGACACGTCCTAGACCGGAAATCCACACAGAATACAAATCATACTACGTATTACACATATTCATACATTATAATATGTGGTGTAAACATATGCTCGGGTACGAACGTACGTACACCGTGGCACGGATCCGATCGTAGTGATTGATATTTACCGATTGTAACAGTACTTAAGCAGATTGATATTTTTGTGTTACGCGGAAGTGTTTGAATTTAGTCATAGTACTAGAACTAATCGTGAAGTACATGTAATATAAGTCGGACTACGAATAGTACAGATTTTTTTGAACCTTAGCGCTCTGAGAAGGACGGAATCGTCATTGAAATGCATATAAATGACAATCAATTATGATTTGTTGAACATTTTTGATCAAAACATTCTTTACGGTTTGTGAGATAAAAAAAACCCAAATCATTTGTGAAATTCAACTCTTTTTGTTTGATATGATTTTTCATTTGACTAAATATTAAAAAATACTAAATAAATACTGTAAAGATTTAATCGATTCTTATGTTTTATAGAAACAATTATATAAATAACCATATTTGTGTTTAATTTTGATGGCACTGTTGCATTAAACTTGCATCTATACACAATCCGGTCTCTTTGAAGATTCTATGAGACTATGAACAAATTTTCCTTGATTTTTTGCACTCTTGTATTCTAAAGATAACGGCATCGTCATGTAAATGCGTACAAGTAACATTCAATAATTATCTATTGAAAATTTTTGATCAGAAATATGATCTTTCATCCGACTAAATATTAAATAATACTAATTAAATACTATAAAGATTTAATCGATTCTTATTGTTTATATAAACAATTATATAAATAACCATATTTGTCTTTAATTATTATGATACTGTTTCATTAAACTTCCATCTATACACAATCCGGTCTCTTCAAAGATGCTACGAAACTATGAACAAATTTGTATTCATTTTTTGTAATATTATGCTCTGAAGATAACGGTATTGTCATCGAAATGCGTATAATAACATTCAGTAATGATTTTTTGAAAATTTTTGATCAGAAATATTTTTTGTGAGTTTGTGAGGTAAAAGAGAATTCATTTATGAAAATCAGATTACCTATTTTTAAATCCAAGTATAAACACGTTTTACTAGATTGATATATGCAGAATAAATGATATGAAAATACATCAAAAAAGTTCCATAAATATCGCAAAAGTTAGATACCATCATCTTTCTAACATTTGTATGTAGATGTATGGATATTTAGGCCTTAGGAGCACAGATAGCTATCAGTGATTAGCACAATTAAGGCTTTAGACTGCTAAGGTCATTATCGCCTATATACGAACACAAAATAAAAATAAATCCCCGATTGAACACCCTTATTTATACTTAAATGAGTTCTATGTTCAATTAATCAAACATAAATGTAATGAAAAAAACACATAAGGAACTGCTGTTATAATTATTATTGTACTTGATCGGACACACTTGTACTAGTTTTGATTTTTTTAAACATATGGAATTTCAGTCCTTTCAGAAAATTGAGTAAGATTTACTTTTTAAATTATTGTGAAATATCTATATAGATTTATAAGTCGGTTGCAGATAAACTCTTCAGGAGAAAATTTTGTAAAAAGCAAATTCTTTTAATTAGTGTATTAAAAAAAGATTTTAAATTTACATCCATTTAATTACTGATTAGGTATTCTGTTGGTCTTAGTCCTTTTCGATCAGTTAAGTGTCTGTTATCCTAGTATCCTGTAGAGAATAGACAGCTGATCAAAAAAGACGAATGTTAATAGGATTACAGACATAAAAACCCAATAATTTTAATTATATTGTTTCTTCAATAACAAACAAAAATAAAATATTAATAAATACAAGTGAGAAAAATACCCGATAGTATGCAAATATTTATGGTTCTTATACAAAGATAAACATAATACAGGGTACATATAAATAAATCTACACATAAAACAAGCATGTTCTATTTATAAAATTAATATAAATACAAAGTAGTAAATGAAATTAATTAAACAACGAGCTGAGCAAATCAAATTAACGTTCAAACGTATGGATAAATCGTACGTTTCATAAACCTTTCAGTGTTCATGCGTAAGATATAAACCTATGGACTGTGAATCCGCGAACAATACACTCGACATAAATTTAAAAATCAACAACAGGAACGTAATTAAAGACAAGTTTTAATAATAGTACCATAAAGCTTACCTGTTTCGCCACAATATGTTTTCGCTTATTGCTGTTTGATGACTGTACGGCGTTGTTTTATAATCCGACACAGAAAATGCACTATAACGTTGTATTGATATTCGAAGATTGAAGATATATATATAATTACATACATATAATTTTATATCTGGAGAAAATATATGAAAATATGTTTTCAGTGTTTCGTTTTTCAGAATTATTGACTGTTGTTTCACATATTAAAAAAATCACCAGTGAAATATATTTCTGTGCTGTGCTTTGTGAAGATGAGGGCACGTCTATCACATCTGTGCATAAGCAAAATCAACAATGATCAGTAATTATTTATTAAATATTCCGATGAAGATGCCATAATGCTCAGACCGTCAATTTACAGGAAAATCTTGTAAGATATTATTAATATTAAAATAATTTAAGCCATTCAGAAACGGAAAACTCATTTACTGTATTCATTTTAAGTAGCAAGTGCAGAAAAAAAAACGATTTCGATTTTGCAAAATCATATAAAAGATATTTTTCTATATTGATGCTTATATTGATAAGAGAATCACCATCGAAATGCATCCAACAATTATCAAAAAAAATGATCACTAATAATTTATTTAACATTTTTTTATCCGAAAAAATGTATGCTTTGTGCGGTGAGAATATAATTCATTCGTGAAAGTGAATTTAGACAGTGCACAGAACTGTCTTTGATACAGAAGAATTATTCTTCTCGTTGTTGATTTTATTTATTTTAAAAATCAAATATAATTATTTAACTGATTATTTCACTTAAGTGAATGTTGAACATTCAAGTGAAACGCTCTAACACTGACAAATATCGAGCAGTTTCAAAAATGTTTGCGTTATGCAATCAGAGAGGACATAGCATCACAATACCATTGAATTGAAATGAACCCGGATTTATATATATATATATATATATATATATATATATATATATATATATATATATATATAGATAGATAGATAGATAGATAGATAGATAGGGAGATAGATATATAATTGACAAATTGATAGACAGACAGGACAGACGCAGAATAGACAACCAAAACAGACACAGGATAGACAGCCAGACAAGACCAGACAAACAACCAAGACAAAGAGTCAAGACAGATCAAATAGACAGTCATGGCAGACCAGACAGTAAAGGTAGACAAGGGCAGACACAGGACAGACAGCCAGGATGGACCAGACGGACACCCAGAAAAATTCAGACAAACAACCAGGACAGAAAGTCAGGACAGACCAAACAGACATTCATGACAAACCAGACAAGTAACAAAGTCACACCAGACAGGCAGACAGGGCAGACTAAACAGACAAGACAGACAGCAAAGGAAAACATACAGATAACCAGGACAGGCCAGACAGATACCAAGACAGGTGCATGACAGGCAACCAGGACAGGCAATCAGGACAGGCAACCAGGACAGGCAACCAGGACAGGCAACCAGGACAGGGAACCAGGACAGGCAACCAGGACCGACCAGACAGATTTCCAGGACCGACCAGACAGATATCCAGGACCGACCAGACAGATAACCAAGACAGGCACAGGACAGTCAACCAGGACAGACACAGGATAGACATCCAGGACCGAACAGACAGATATCCAGGACCGACCAGACACCCAAGATAGACAGGACAAATACAAGAAATAGAGATATATTAATATAGAGAGAGGATTATGTTTTGAATATATATATA
>CM068316.1:3871302-3900599 GCA_034766995.1 Acanthacorydalis orientalis | reverse complement strand
TATATATATATATATATATATATATATATATTCAATAAAAATGAAATAAATTGTGCTCAAAAAAGAATAAAATTTTATGTCATCGATTTTTAATTGTATTTTAACTATAGTTTCTTTAGTAAATAACATAAGGACATATGGTTCACATTTATCCATTTACTTCCATTATCCTGTATGTAGAAATGTAATAGTAAACGTAAATAAATTCTCTTTCATAACAAAAAAATAGTTTAAACGCCAGTATATAAAATATTCTATTAATTCGAGAATAAGCAGTAATCAAAAATGAATAATAATCTATTTTTGCATATGTTTGATAGAAAAATGTCTTGGGGGGGCGTGAAAACAATTCGTTTGTTAAAGTGAATTTACACACAGGACCCCAGAATTGTCTTGCGAACAAAAACGTTTTTTTCAAATCTACAAATCTTATACAAAAACCTCTTCCTCTCTATTTCCAATCAAACCTTTCATTTTAACATGGAAAAAAATTCGAAAAATACAAATGACAGGTTTAATTTTCAAATTATATACAAATTTATCATAAATAAATGCACGAGGCAAATGTGTACGCACACGTATAGGAGTGTACGGTTTTCGTGCTGGCTTTTATGAAATCATTGATGAATTTTACAACATTTGCGTGTGTTTCACAAATGATACCCAGTACTTTATAACTGTAATTATTGATATGGCATGTGTATAAAAAATCGTTGCAATTCATCTACATGTCAGCATGCAATCAACAACAAAGTGCATCTAGCGAAATGAATTTCTCGCTTTTATTTCATGTCATATTTTGTACATTTGTGTATTTTCACATTTACAACATACTCTCATATAATTTTATATACACTTGTTTTATATATATATAAGGTCGATTAGATCTATAATTTTTTGTTTCAGTAATAAATATGTTTTCCATAATTATAAACTAGGTATTAATAAAAAGCATGTTTTCAAGTAGTTATCTGATTGTTTGAAATAAAAAAATGTATAAAGAATTAAATTCAATAATAGATACAAAAAGAATAATGTATAATTATTCGTCATTGTCACATACTATTTCAAAAAGTATAAATATAAATTACATTAAAAAAAAATAAGATAAAATATTAAATATTTTAGAAATAAAACATCCTATTAAAATTCTAATAAAAGTCCGTAATTTATTAAACGGAAACACTAATTGAGTAATTTTCAAGTTCGAATCAGTCTCTTGCACAACTGAACTTTTCATTCTGCTATAATTTAAAAGAAATTTCTGTCAAAAAGGTTCAATATTTGATTATTGATCATTTCGTTCCTTGCTCATACCCAATTAGATAGGTGTACCATCATTCTCAAAACACTGAGCTTAAGAATAAGTTGATCAATAAAAATTATTACACATTTTAGATCAGAAGAGAATGTAAACATATCTAGTGAGGAACTAATTAACTTTTAAATTTGTATATTTTATGTACAATGACTATTATTCAGGTTTTAACAATTTTGATGAACTGATCTATCTTACATGATAAAGATGAAAATACAAATTAAGTGAGGAGTTATCCAAAAAATGAAAAAATTCCCATAACAACACAACTTACGATGCGAATCGAAGCATTGGTGTGTGTATGTGTGTATGTGTAAACATGTATATATATACATATACATATACATATATATATATATATATATATATATATATATATATATATATATATATATATATATATATATATATAGAATATAATGAAATGTCACATCGCACAACAATAAAAGATTGTAACAACCGTTTGATTTTAAATAAATGAAACCCTAAAACAATAACAAATGATCACCTTATCTCAGTGACAACACACGAACAGTAAAATAAAATGTGTCGAAAAAACAGACACGCACGACTGAAAAACGAAAAAAAAAACTGGAAACAAGCACTAAAAGACCTTTAAGGTTGACTTAAACGACGAGGTGTTCGAAGTACGGTCATAATATCGAGGACCCAACGGTGTCTCGGAGATCACAAAGATACTGACCTATTATTAACAGAGAACAACATCGTGACGGGCCCGAGATATTCGGCTGTTGGTATCACAAGTGTATGGCGACACGGCGTCGTATCCCGGGACAGAATATTGAGTCGGTGCGATATTCAGTTTGTTTCTGAGACTTGAATAGGTAGAATGCAGTATTGGAACTGGTTAAATCCACTTTCACAAATTAATCTGTTTTCTAAAACGACAAACTATAAAGTTTCTTCTGGTCGAAAATGTTCAATAAATCATCATTGATCGGCCTTTATACAAATTCAATATCGATGCACTGTCATTTTCAGAACGCCAAGGTGTAAAAAAATCTCAAATATAAATAAATATTTATGTATTATAATATATATTAGTTTATTTCATTTTGTTCGTAATTACATCACTTTATATATCTTATTTATATTATTATTTATTTTTAATTGTGCCACTTTATATGTCATATATATATTTTTCTGTCCGTTGGATTTGTCTCTCTGAAGATAGAATCTTCATTAAATATGTATAATCATTAATCAAAAATGATTACTAATGACTCTGTACGTTTTGTTCAAATCAGGGGTCACCAAACTACAGCCCGTATATCTGGTTCGGTCAATTGTTGGATAATAATTTCTTTATTTGGCGAATAATTTCAGAAAATTGATATTATTAATGATGATGTCTATATATTCGTATACGAGAAGTGATAAATGATAAAAAATGAGGTGAAATAGTTGTACAGAAATCATTAAAATTATATATTATAATATATAGTAGTTTATTTCATTTTGTTCGTAATTAAATCACTTTATATATCTTATTTATATTATTATTTATTTTTAATTGTACCACTTGATATGTCATATATTTTTCTGTCCCTTGGATTTGTCTCTCTGAAGATAGAATCTTCATTAAATATGTATAATCATTAATCAAAAATGATTACTAATGAGTCTGTACGTTTTGTTCAAATCAGGGGTCACCAAACTACGGCCCGTGTATCTGGTTCAGTCAATTGTTGGATAATAATTTCTTTATTTGACAAATAATTTCAGAAAATTAATATTATTAATGATGATGTCAATATATTCGTATACGAAAAGTGATAAATGATAAAAAATGAGGTGAAATAGTTGCACAGAAATCATCAAAATTATATATTATAATATATAGTAGTTTATTTCATTTTTTTCGTAATTAAATCACTTTATATATCTTATTTATATTATTATTTATTTTTAATTGTACCACTTGATATGTCATATATATTTTTCTGTCCCTTGGATTTGACTCTCTGAAGATAGAATCTTCGTTAAATATGTATAATCATAAATCAAAAATGATTACTAATGAGTCTGTACGTTTTGTTTAAATCAGGGGTCACCAAACTACGGCCCGTGTATCTGGTTCGGTCAATGGTTGGATAATAATTTCTTTATTTGACAAATAAGTTGCAGAAAATTAATATTATTAATGATGATGATGAAAAAAATTATAACCTTTCAGTGCTAAGTGTGCTAATAATGTAATTAAATCAGTTATAACCATTAAAAAAAGTATAAAAAAAAATTCTTTTAATTAAAAATTGAATAACTAAAAGTTTAGGGAGAAATCCTATTGAAAGAAAATTTATGAAGATAAAAAATTTATTTATAGGTGCTGAATTTAATTGAGAATTAATTTGAATAAAATGGTAAATTTTAAAATTAATAAAAATTATAATAATTGAAATTGATAGAAAAGAATAAAATAAAAAATAAATTACTCATAATGATTCACTAATCAATAAAGCTCTTAAAATTCAACCAATATGATTAATAGATGAAAATGATATTAATGAACGTAAATTTGTTTGATTTAATTCTCGACGACCTTCGGGAAATTGATTACCTGGCCGACCGCCCAAGAGATGGACACAGAGCTGCCAATTCTCATCTACAGAGCTCCAGTGAGAAGTAAAGCAACAGGAGAATGCACCTAGCTTAATAATAAGAAGATAAAACCCACAATCGAAAATTGAAATCTATGCTATCAGAACACACAACTAATAAGAGAGTTCACTCTTCAAATATTCTCTAATTAATTTCAATCATTTATAAGTCTGATACGATTAATTCTCGATCAACGGTTAAGTTTAGAATTATGACAACACATGAATATTCATCCGGTTGTAATAGTTCATATAAATTCGATGTTTACTATAAAATGTGTCGCATCATCTAGCAAGAGTCGGCGCTAGAACTCGATCATGGTACTTTTGATTCCAATCTGTAAACGACAACCTTCCATACTAACACAAGTGGACCTCGATGTATATGCCTTTCAGATTTCTCTGTAATGGACCTCATCTGTATACTAATCTCTTTATATATGTTATATATGTGTATATATATATATATATATATATATATATATATATATATATATATATGTATGTGTGTGTGTGTTTGTGTGTGTGTGTGTGTGTGTGTGTGTACCATCTATCCCTCCGCGCACACAAGTATGTATGTAACGTCAGACGTCACATGGTCTCCGCGTCTGATTGATGAAGTCCACGCAATCATTCAAGTAAAGAAACATGATCGCCGTGATCACGAATAGGCGGTCTCCGTAACGGCATGCTTAATGAGAGGTGTTGCCGATCACCTGAGACTTGGACCACTATTGGTCGGATGCTGTGGCACGATTGGTCCGCGCGTCACATACACGCTCGGCTGGGCGCGCCGAACGTGAAATATATTAAAAAAAAAAATTGTTACATTTCTTTCACGCCGTCGAAACATCGATGTTTAAACATGTACCACGTTTAAAATACAATGAGCGGCGATCGTGCGGACCGTGCGCTCTGTGCACGGTGACCACTGTGTTCATATTGTGGTTCGTGCGGCGGTTATCTTGGTGCCGTTCGAGAGGAACGTAGCGCGGCGCAGCGTGCGCGTAGAGCGGTCCAGAATGTCGCATCGGATCGAGCGATCGAACCATGATGAAGCGATCGTTTCATTGTTGCGAGTACCGGTTAACCATTTCGATACATCTTTCTAAAAATAACACTTCGGCAGCGACGCTACCGGTTTGTTCATCATTTAAATATCGATATGGAATAAAATTAAGTTTGTATGTGTTTTATGTGTTTTATGTGTTTTGCTTTGTAAATAATGTACACTCCCGTCGCCGGTTTTTCGAAACTTTTTCCCCGGCATCCCAACTCCGAAGCTTACTTAAACCTCCGTATCTAACTTCTATCTGCCTTTCAAAACCGCCTTAGAAGCCAAGACTTAGACCTCCGACCCAACATCCGTACCTCATCAGTGTACCAATACACTGTATTTTCTATTCAGTTCAATAAAATACATTTTGATTTTGATTTTGAAAAATAAATATTCGATTACTTTAAAATCGGACAGTAACGATTTTCATAGAATAACTGTTTCAAGAAAGATTTTTCTGTACCTTAATACTCTGTAAATAATAGCATCGCCATCGAAATGATCAGAAAGCAGCAACGATTAAAAGAAGAAAAGAGTAAAAATGATAAGAAATAATTTATTGAAGATTTTTAATTAGAATTTTTTAACATTAGGTAGGTAGAAAAATAATTGCGGTTTATGACCTTCAAATTCATATATATTTTTCTCTTTTTTGATTTTTATGTTTTAAGTGGTCCAGAACTGTTGGATGACTAGCTCGTAACTTTTGTGCAAGTTTTCGAATTGTTATGCGTGGTTCTGATTCAACTAACGCATTCAGTTCTTCATTATGAACTGAAGAATGTGTTGCCCGAGACCTTCTTCATCTTCAAAGCTTTTGTTCCCAGCACGAAATTTTTGGAACCACCATTGTACCGTACGTTCCTCAACAGTACAGACACCAAAAGCATCGTTTAGTTTAAGAGCAGTTTCTGCTGTTTTACCGCCTGTTTTGAACTTATACAAAAAATGCTCTTATTTGTTTCTTTTCTATCTTTAATTCAGTAGCCCAATTTGAAGAAAAATTAACAATAAAACCAAAGTCGGTGTTACCAAAATACAGACCGAAAATGCACTTTAAAATGATATTAACATGATCACAATAAAATGACACTCATTGAAAAGAATTAAGGTTAGAGTTCAGTAAACAAAACCCGCAATTATTTTCCTACCATCCTAATAGTTTTCCGGATGAAGGAGAATTAATTTATGCACATGTCTATAGGTAAAACCAGTACATCCAAAATCAAAAATTAAGCCTGCTTCTACAAGCAGTATCCATTGAAGTTCACCGGTACTTCAAAAATTGAACATGTTTTTTATAAAATTATATCTAGAATTATAGTTGTTTAATTTCAAACCTTTGATCCTTTTTATGTATTTTTCTGATGATCTTCGTTCTGAAAAACATTTACAGACACCAAATATTCCTGTATAATTTTACAAATCAGTTAATATTTTCTGATAATTTTCATCTCCATAGTTTCTCGAAAAACCCAGTTACATTTTTAATGATTTCATCCAACTCTTTTCACTTCATTTTTTTATCATATATCACTTTTCGTATACGAATCTACAAGTATTATCATTCACCATACTAATTTTCTGAAACTAATTTGTCAAATAAAGAAACCCTTCTCAAACTATTGTCTTGATAAAACATTCTATTTTTGGGTACTAATGACTGGCTTGCCACGTTTTTCTTTTCTGAAATCATTGATTTTCGTTTTGGCCATTACTTTTTATAACAGTGTGTTTTTTTATCTTGTCTGCTCCATACATAGAAAATCAATCATATCCATCCAAATAAGAGAGAAATCACTTTCATATCACCGCAAATGTTCCAAGTTTATTCTTCATACTTGATAATAATTATCAATACTTTCATCCTTCCTCCTTTAACCGGGCTTAGGACTGGCAACAATTGCTTCGGACTACTCAATCTATCTGACATAATCGCAGGTGGAGTTTTTGAATTGATGCTTGAAACTGAATTCTTCTCCGTACACTTCATCTACTTGTTATTCTTGAGAAATTTTCTAAAAATAATAATTTTCTAAAAAGTTCTATTACAAATAATTGACTTGTTTCTTCTTTGAATTGTTTTTTTTTTTGTTTGACCTATTTTATTTTCTAAGAAAAAATTCAAAAAACAGTGATCTTGTTTGAAATGTTTCAGGTAGACAAATTTATTTCACTTTAAATAGCTTCAGTAATAGCATAGCAATAGCCTTGATTGTCAAATAATAAATTAGTGCAAGCCGACATAAATAGTAGAATCAAAACATAATAAAATAGAAAATCTAAACTGTGATAAAAAAACAATAATTAGATATAAGAAGCAGAGACAAATATAAAGACAAAGAATTGAGTTTTTATTTAATTATTAATCCAAAAAATATAATATTTTCTTTATAAAAATGTTTAACGATTGTTTGTAATCTTTTCTGATCACTTACGAGTATTTCAATGATTTTGCCATCTTTTTAAGTAAGAAACTCATTGTCAGCTCTCTGAAGATGATGACATGCCAACGGAAATGAGTCATATAAACGATGTATAAGCCATAATAAGTGATAATAGTGATGATAAGTGAATAATAAGTGATCCATATAAACAACAGCAAGATTATTCAGTACTTTGGCACCCTAGGGATGATAGAAATGTGTGTAAGTGACTGTCAATATTGATTTATTGAACATTTTTGATCATAAAGAAATGTTTATAGTTTATGAGATGAAAGAATATTCAGTAATCATTTATGGAACAAAAAAGATTGCCGTACATTCGGTAAAGTGAAGTTTGTAATTCTAAACAACAACTAAGATTTAGATTTAGAAATCAATTCGAAAATCTTTTCAAACTAAATAATAATTCTTCCATGTAATATTTTTTTATCTTCAATATTTGAAAGTCTATTGCTATGTGAAAGTTTCTACCACGTCTTTCTATTTTAATAATTAAGCATTTCTTGTTTCCATTTATTTTCTGATATACTTATCCCACCTATTCATTGCTTTTCTTTGATATTTTTTATATTGATTTATATAAATGAATTTAACCAACGCGTTTCTACATTCTTTTCAAATTAAAACGAAAATAAAAATAAAATGATATTAGAGTTCTGAACCTGCGACTAAATTCATATTTAGAAATGAATTAATTTTTTACTCCACAAACCACAACTTTTTTCTAATCAAAAATGATCATTAAACGATTATTAATCATTTTTAACACTTACTTATGTGCAATTCTCTAGCGATGCCACCATCTCAAGTATAAGAAAACCTGTACCTCGGTGTTATAAACATGATGGAGAAAATTGTTTCGTTGTTTGTGCAGTGAAATTAAAATAATTGTTGAAAAAATCACTGAATTATCTCCATAAAACGTTTTCGATTAGATGCATCGACGTGCTTGAACCGATACCGCTCGATACGAATGGACCGTGTTACTAATTTAATGGTTACTCATCCGTTAGTTAATAGAATTTAATTTTTTTATCTGAAGACCGTGAAGAGAGAATGAAAAACAACAACGACAACAACAACGTATTAACAATTTTAATGCTCGGGAACGATGGCGAAATCGTGGTCGTCTCGAGCTGTCGAATGTTACTCGGATGCTGAGATCATAATTTATGTGCATCGAACCCAAAACGCATTTATAATGAACCTGTGTGTATGTGTCTTCCTATATATGTGCACAAATGTATATATATATATATATATATATATATATAAATACAGATATAGTTAATAAAGTCTTATGCGATATTTACACACGTGCTTGAACTTTTAGCAGTTTTTTTTTGATTATGAGTCGTTAGGGATTATTATTTTCCAATCATGTACTCACCTGAAAAGAAATCATATTTATTGTTAAAAAGCTTGTATAGACAAATAAGTGGCAAGAGAATGGTACGTTGTAAATATTTTGAATTGAATGTATTTCTTATAAAGATAGAATTTATTTTTAAAAAATGACAATTTTTGTCTGTATGTAATATTTAAAAGTAGTGTTATGAATTTTTATATCTTGGTTGAGGAACAGTGTAACAGAAATTCAGAAAATTCAGACAGGAAGGCAAACCTTAATCTTCTTAAAAGGGAAAAGCAAGTGAAAGGGGACCAGGTTAATATTTTCTGTTCAAATTGTGTCTTTTGGGATTTATTTTAAAAATTTCATCGAACAAGAGTCAGTGAGTATTATAAACTTATCTTCCCATATCAAGAATGTCGTGTTTGTTAAATGGAAATATACTTTTCTCATGCAAATCTTAGATCTCATAACTCTAGTAACAAGATTCAATCTCATTGATACACTGTCTTGAAATCTTGGAAAAAAGACCTATTTTCTCAAAATGCAGTCAGTTGGAGTTTTCAGAACAGAACAGATATTTCTTAACTTACTTTGAACGATGAAAGGTCGCTCAAAATGGTAGCAATATATCCTTGTATGTTGCGAAAAAAGAAATAATTAGTACAACTAATAAGTTTTTAGCACATTTTCAAAATTATTTTTTAGAGAATTTAATTAAACAAATTTTCGCAAATGATTTTTTCTAAAATGTATTCAATCCTCTTCCACAAATGTATTGCTTTTCCAACTCCACAAATATTCAATACATGATTTAATATTGCTTTGATCGGGTGTAATCATCAAAGTATTAAGATACAAGTTTTCAACACTTTTAAATATTTTTTCAAACAATATCAGTGATATTCAAATAAATATATATTATTAATTAGTCAAAAATATCAATAATCAATAATCATAATTGTTCTAGTCACATTCCCTTGAAGAATTAACTTTAATTCTCGATTTCGGAATGTTTATAAAATAATTTCATTTTAAGAAGATTTAACCTTGAATAAATACATTTTTTACTCGTCTTGCAAACAAGGGAAGAATTCTGATCAAAACTGTTTATTAATTGATGATTGACCATTTTCAATTGATATTTATGTACATTTTGAGGGTGATTCCGTCGTTATCAGAGTGCTAAGGTATTTGTGGTTTGTGCTGTGAGTATACATTTAGACTCCTTATTTTATATATATATATATATATATATATATATATATATCAGCTATATTTCGCTTAAAAAAGGAAATAAGCAGGATTTAGAAGCGGATTTAATTCAATGGATCACAACCAGGTAGTGAAGGAGGTAATTATGCTGTCAAATGAATACCAAATACCAGTATGTCTTGGATTTATAGACTATGAAAAGGTTTTCGATTCTGGTACCACATCATCGATCATATCTGCGTTGAAGAACCAGGACATAGAGGACACATACATCGAGTTGGTAGATACCATCTACAAGAAAGCAACCTTGACGGTGAAGCTACCGAAAGTAACAAAAAAAGATAAAAATCGAGAAAGGTGCAAGACAGGCAGATGCAATTTCGCCGAAACTATTTACTGCAGTCTTAGAAGAAGTATTCAAATCGCTCGACTCGATGGACAAACGAATCGAAATAAAAGGCGAAAGATTAAGTCCTTTATGGTTTGATGATGATATTGATAACTTAGCAAATACTTCGGAAGAGCTATAAAAGAGGATAGAACAATTAGATGACGCTGGTCAAAAAATGAGCCTAAACATGAACAACGCAAAAACAGAAATGTTGTTCGATGCGTTTTTCTGTCCGAAGAAAATTGAAATAAAACGTACAGAAATAAAAAAAGGCACGAAGTATGTCTATCTAGGACAATCAGCTTATGAGCAAAGAAGTAAACAGGAGAATAAAAATAGGGTCGAGCGCATTTGGAAGGAACGCCTTGATATTTAAATCAACAATTCCACTCTGTTTAAAGAAAAAAGTATTTGATCAATGTATACTACCAGTCCTTAACTACAGCCGCGAAACATGGGTGCTAAACGCCAAAATCATTCAGACTCTAAACAACACAAAGAAGCATGGAAAGATGCATGTTAGGAATAATAAGAATAGAATGGATACGAAAACAGACAGGAGTCACAGATGTAATAAGAAGAATAAAGAGTCTAAAATGAAAATGGGCGAAGCATGTTGCAAGAAGAGAAGACAACAGAAATTATTAACTAGGAACCAAGGGTTATAAAGGATCAAGGAAGAGACCGATGGACAGGTGGGATAAGTAGATTAAAAATTTTATTGAAAATCAGTGGAGAAGAGAGGTATTCAATCGTACAAAATGGAAAACATGGAAGAGGCTTTTATTCTAGGGTAGACTGATAGAGGTTGATGGTAATTAATTGTATATATATATATATATATATAATGACACTTATTTTAATACTGAGAATTGTTCTAATTAAAATACACACAACAACACTGAAAATATCAAACATAACTGACGCATTAGCAAAAAAATCGTCTACCTCTTTAAAGCGTGCATTTCTCATCCGCGTCGCACGTTCGTCCCTTCTTTTTCATAACTTTAGACCGTCGTATCAGTTTATCTTTCCTGGTAGTTCAAGTGAAACACTGACCTATGCAATGACACTTAATTATGAAAACGCACCGAGACACAAAACACCGCCACTGTTCGTCGAACCTTCTTGAATCGCAAATCAGTTTTCTAGAACACTGTTACAATATGTCTGCCGCATTGAAAGCAATTTGATTTTCAAATGATTTTTTCCAGACATCCTGTGCATTGTTTTCGAGCCTGTTATTCATTACTAGTTCAATGCGTGTTAATTTTTTCTATATTTATTTCTTCATGTATTTGTCATGTGCGTGTGTAATTAATAAGAAAATGTATAACTTAGAATATAATAGTAGGTCGAGGAATCGTTTTGAAATGTTTTAACGCGTTTTAAATGTTACACTGATTTAAATATGAAAATGAGTACAGGTTTACAAATGTTTGAATTATCAAGTATTGTTTTATATCCGTTCACGAATTATCTGAATTAAATCTGTACAGTTTATACAATTCAAATGAAATTAAACACTTGTTTTAGCATATTCAGTATGTGATGTATGCGTGTGTTGATTTGTATTTTTTATATAATTCTTCAGTGCAGAGAAATATTTTTTATCCAGTTTATAATTTTCATACATATTTCTTGTAATTATGACCAATATTTTTCCTCTTATAAACATTTTCTTAAACAAAGTATTTAAAGACTAAATATTCACAGTATAGTTTGGGACTCTAACTAAATTACCTTCCACAAATTGTTAGGTTTTCTCTTCGAATTATCAGTTCCTTAAAAAAATATTCATGGAGATAATCCAGTTTAATTTTTTTAAATTGTTTCTTTCCTTTAGGTTACTGTTTTTTTCATTTTTTTCTCACTAACTGTTTGGTATATTCAAATATGTTTATGTGGATATTAATTGTCGATGTAGATTTTTTTATACCTATTTTAGTTTATATTTCTTGTGCATTTTACATAGTTCTTAACCAAAAACTGGCAGTGAGGAAAAAAAAGAAAAGAAACAAACGATTTAAATCGAGGTACTCACAAGTAAAAAACAAATTATAAATACAATTATTCTTTTTTATTAAAGTATGGATTTTATATTCAATATATAGGTGTTTCCACTTAGGCTTCCACATGGAAGTATTAAAAAAATGCAAAAATTGGAAAAAAAACATGTATCCCTCATTTAGTATTTTAGTTCAATCGTAAAATTGGATTGAACTGAATTACTGAATAAAAAAATGACATGACTCTTCTTAACACCTGCCCCTTTTTTACTACTTCGACGTGGAAGCCTAAACTGAATCACCTATATATTTATAGGACTGCGGCTAAATTCACTTTTACAAATAAATTCCTTTTTCATCCCACAAACCGCACCAAACTTTTTCGATTAAAAATATTATTGAATATTTTTGATCCAACAATTTTGGTTTATGGAATGAAAAATAGTTCATTTGTGAAAGGAGATTCTATTTCATGATCACATCATCTTCATTGTGATTGAATTTTCAAATTAATAAAACGATTTAAATATAAATTGTAAATTCTCAATTTTAAATAAAATTTTAGTTTAAAAAACGAAAAGTTCCGATGCGCTTTTCAAAATATGTTTATTTTACAGACACACTATGTATATATATATATATATATATATATATGTATATATCAAATATTTATCTAATTTATGTAAATTGCAATTTAACACATTTCTCTCTTATGCTGTACGGTGTTATTTTTATAACTTTTTCAAGCATTGCTAGTTTATGTAAAACAGATTTTTTCAAATAGAATATTTTATATTTAAATACAAATTATATTGCATGTATATATATATATATATATATAAACTATTTGTATTACGTGTTAGAAAAAATGTACTGATACTTTTTTCCTAAAATGATTTAACATGTTTTAGAGGTCAAGGAATTTGCGTCAGAAAGCGGTTTTATAAGAATATCTGCTAGAGTTTTTTTTAATACGTTTATAAATATTTAAATATAATTTAAAAGAACGATTCTGTCTCAAATTTGAGTAGCTATTTTACATGTGACAGGGATTAAAATATATAAACGTGTTGTACTAAAGTGTTTATTTATATGAAATGTATGTTTGTTGAAATATTCTATACATTTTTTATTAATGTTTACGATGTTCTTCTCGAGAAGGTATCACGTGAGAATATAAAATTAGATGTTTTAATTAATGTGCAGCATTTGAAAAACAGCAATTTGTAATTTGGGTACATTTTTTGGCTTGAATGTGAATTCAATTAGTACGGAATTTGGTGCTGGCGATCGACTTATTCTTATTTAGATGATTGGCTTCTGTACTAATTATCAAAATACTAAGTTTTGTTTATATATACACACATAAACTTACTTATTTTCAAACTTGTATTTTATTTAGAAGTAATCTTAATATGAATCATATTTTTTTTTAAAAAATGGAATACATTTCTTATAAACTTAAAACGATACTTAAAATATTACAAGCTTATGACTAAAATTATGTTTATCATTGTCTAAATACTTTTTCTTTTCTAGTTATGTAAAAAAATAGTTAAACATTGTTTTTATAAAATTGTTTGGAGAAAATTGTTAAAGGTTTCACAGTTTAGGAGAGAATTCTCTTGAAAGAGACTTTTAGTCCAATATCTGACCATATTATGAACATTGTATCCGAAAAGTGTACATACAGACTCGATAAAATATCCATATTATTTTATTAATGAATTATCTTTTCATCCCATAGACCAGAAAAGATTATTTTAGTCAAAGATGTTAAAAAAATTATAAGGTCACAGAAAAATCTTCATACTGTTTGAAAAAATATCTGTACTGTTTTCAAAACAAGTATTTTATATAATTCTGGACAATATTTAAAATAAAAATAATCTTATTCTAAAAAAAGACTGAAAATTATAAGGAAAATGCAGGTGCATGGTGCTGAAATAGTATGAATTTTAAGGCTGAAACGGTTGACAAAATGTAAAATAATCATGATATTCGATACTTTATACTAATCAGATATATTTTGTATCATATTTTATTAAAGAAAATCATTTTAAGAATTCTGAAAATTATTTAAATACATTTAAACTCTTAAGATATTAGGTTTGTAGAAAAATAATTGCGGTTTTGATCTTTAATTCAGGTACATTTTTTAATTTAAGTAATTTTAAGTGATTCAAAACGATTAGATGACTAACGTCTAATTTTTGTGCAAGCTCTCGAATTGTTGTGCGTGGTTCTGATTCAACTGACGCCTTCATTTGGTCTTTATAAATCGAAGAACGATACTTGCCACCTTCTACATCTTCAAGGTTTTTGTCTCCTACACGAGTTGTTGGGAAGTACCATTGTACTGCACATTTCTTAACAGTGCCCACATCAAAAGCACCGTTTATGAGCTGTTTCTGTTGCTTCACCACCCGTTTTGAACTCACAAAAAATCACTCTTATTAGCTTCTCTTCTATCTGAATTTCAATAGTCGAAATTGAAGCAAAATTAACAATAAAACTAAAGTCGATGTTAACAAAATGCAGACAGAAAAATCCACTTTAAAATGATATTAACACGATAACAATAAAATGACACTTTCATTGAAAAAAATTAAAGTTAGAATTAAGAAAACAAAAATTGCAATTATTTTCCTACCAACGTATTAGAGACGATGTGGATAAGTATATAATTTTCAGCAGAGACGTGAGCGGCCCTAAGAAAGTGTAATCTGGTATTCTTCTTCGATGGCGCTACAGCCCAAATCGAGACTTGAACTCCTCAATTTTCTGCCTCGAAACATCCCTCTGCCTGGCAATCCTTCTCTAGTTCCATACTACCAACTGTTTCACTGCATCTTTCTCTACATTGTCTATCTATCTGCGCCTTGGTTTCCCTATAGGTCTTCTCCTGCCTAGTTATTCATCCAACGATCTTTTTGGTATTCTTGAGCCCGGCATGTGCTCGGTGAGGCTGGCCCATTGCAGGGGGAGCATTTTTATAAAGACCGATAGTTTTGGTTCCATGTAATCTTTATATAATTCGAAGTTGTAGCGTATTCTCCATATAACTCCATCGTTTACTGGCCCAAATATCCTCCTCAACATTCTTCTTTCGACGGCGTCCCACATTTTTACAGTCTTAGCTGACATGATCTACGATTTACCTCCAAGATATAACAGTACGGATGAGGTTTTTATACAGCCGAATTTTGGACTTCCTGTGCACATTTTTAGATTTCATTATAAGCAAGATGTTCTATTCACTGCTGCTATTTGTTCTTGAACTTCTTGAGATTCCACATTTTCACTGGCGATGTCCGAGCCAAGATATGTGAAATTGTTTACAATCTCGAAATTGTAATCATCGATGGTAATGCTTTGACCCAATCTTCTCCTTCGTATTCTACTTTGCAGCATTAGTTTGCTTCTCATTTATGCTAAGATCATTCTAATAAGAAATCTTTCCATATTTGTCTTCATCGCGAGACTAAATCAGGTAATGAGTGAAATTTAATTTGAGTTTCGTTTCGAAACATTGTTAGTTAGTTGATTGGTTGTGGTTTGATGGCGCGTCGACAATTAAGCGATTTGCGCTCGTGTTTCGAAAGAAATCTCTGTCACCGGACTGATTTGTCCTAAAAAAGATTTTATTTATCTCAAAAAATGTCTTGTCATATTACCTGTATACAGATTTGGATTCGAATTTCGACCGAACTATCGTTTTAATAATTATATGAATATTCAAAACAGATACCGGATTGAATTCTACAGTAGCCAATTAAATAAATGAATAACAAAATCGCCTTCTATTAAACAAATATATATATAAAGTTATGCACAAAAGTTCATTCGTGTAAATGAACTTGAAATGTTTAAAGACGGGCACGTATGTTAATAACGATGCAAATGCACTTTTTTCCGGTGCACCGACATTATTTCGCGTCATTTACAAAACAAATTCGAATTATTTATTCGTAACGATGCATTTATATGCGATCAAATTGTTACAATTTCGCAACCTGTCGTCGATATATACTTGAAAATAATTATGGACATAAGGAATGACAAGAAAACAAAAACGAAAAGTCGAACTGAATGCACCGGTGTGTGCATAATCATTTATTCCATTGAATGATTTAAATAATTAATTGTTGAAATGAATATGTTGCATTATTTATTGAATGTATGTAAATGACATGAAGGGAATTTATGAAGTCGTACGTCTGTTTCGTCGACTATTCTATGATTTATACAGTTTTATAGATGAATATCGCATCAATTAATAGTTTGCTCGAACATGTTTGAAAAATACATACTGTTTTCTTTTATCTGTCTACACTGCGATTGAAAAATCGAAACACAGTTTGATTGTTTATAACATCTATGTTTATTTCCATAAACTCAATTTTATGATAAAGAAAAAATATAATCAAATTGTCAGTTGAAATTGTATTCTATTCTCAGTCATTACATGTGAACAAACATTGATTGCCATAATTAAATATTGAAGATTATGGAGCTATGTATGAATTAATTTTTTCCACGACCAAGATTTGACTTTCTTCATCTTCAATTCTATTCAATTATCATATATTTTTGTATCAAATTTGAACAAATAAATCGTTTTCATGATTCTGAAACTTGTTTAAATACATCTTAAAAAACAAATCTTAATGATAGAAATGAGTATAAGTGACTGTCAATATTGATTTATTGAACAGTTTTGATCAGAAAGAAACGTTTGTGGTTTATGGGATGAAAAATAATTTATTTATGAAACAAAAAAGATTGTTGTACGTCCGGTAAAGTGAAGTTTGTAATTTTAAACAACAATTAAGATTTTTTAGAAATAAATTCGAGGATCTTTTCAAACTAAATAATAATTCTTCCATCTAATATTTTTTTTATCTTCAATATTTGTAAATCTGTTGCTATGTGAAATCTTCTACCACGTCTTTCTATATGAATAATCAAGCATTTCTTGTTTCCATTTATTTTTTGATATACTTATCCCACCTATTCATTAGTTTTCTTTGATCTTTTTGTATTGATTTATATGAATGAATTTAGCCAACGCGTTTCTACATTCTTTTCAAATTAAAACGAAAATAAAAATAAAATGAAATTATATTTCCGACTGATTTGTACTAAACAAAGATTTTGGTTATCACAGAAAATGTTTTGTTATATTACTTATATATAGATTCGGATTAGAATTATATAATGGTAATACATTTCAAATCTTAAGATAAAATGAACACTGTTAAAAAATATAGTTACAATAATTTCATCTGAATAAACACTGTTTTTTTCTATATAAATACTGGGTGTTATGTATGAATTAATTCAGGAGCTAATGGCTTCAGTTATCGATGCGTCCTAAGCCTCCATTAATCAACCAACCGACCATCCTTAGGTAGATGTTGAAAATTGATTTTAAATCTGAGTTATGTTTCAGATTGTTTATAATTTTAGAATATATTTACTTATATATATATATATATATATATATATATATATATAAAGGTATACACGGGTCTTTTGATAAGTTTGGTAAATTATTAATAATGTGGCGCCACCATGGATTTGGTAACGCCACTGCTATCAAGTGTCACTTCAAATTAGCATAGGCGGAATTTCAGCCAGAAGCGACGCGTTGCTCACATTCTACAGATGTTAGAAGTGAGCAATGTAGCATTTGTCGCAAAAATAGAAAAAAAAACGAGCAGGCTTTTCTTGTGGGTCAAACATGGATCCACCACTACACACCTTAGTCGAAGAAGCAGTAAAAGCAGTAAAAGCAGTGGACAACGACTGGTGAAAGTGTGTCGAAGAAGGCGAAGACCGTTTTGTTGGATGGAAAGGTGACGGCCACTGTTTATTGGGATTCCAAGGAATCATCCTGATCGATTATTTAATTAAGGGGAAAACGATAACAGGAACCTATTAATGTAATATTATTTGAGTGTTTGAAAGAAGAACTGAAACCGAAACGCCAAGATTGGCGCACAGAAAAGTGCTCTTTCACCAGGATAATGCGTCGTCCCACAAATTGATCGTCGCAATGGCAAAATTTCATGAATTAGGCTTCGAATTGATTCTTCATCAACCCTATTTCTTGGACTTGACCCCGTACGACTTCATCCTGTTCCCAAACTTGAAAATTTGACTTAATGGGAAGAAATTCTCGTCGAATGAGGATGTCATTATCCCCATCAATGCGTTATCGATAAATAAAATCGATTTTTTCCAAAAAAAGAAACGGTGTTCAACTCGCTCCTTTACCATACTTATCAAACGAGCCACATATATAAATATATGCAATTAAAATTCCAGTCAAATATTGTTAAACTATATAAATAAAAAAAAAGCTTTGGCGGCATGTTTTTCAATTGGAAGGCGAAAAGTATGCAGTGCTCAATATGCATCTTTCGAACGCCATCGTGTCCAGTATTGTTTTGTGGGATTATGCTAACAGCTTGACCAAGGTATATATGTTTTTAAATGTTAAGGTTGGCACTTAAAAATTCTAAAACGATGAGAAAATATTTTATTTTTGAACAGAGTTATGATTGATTTAATTTGAAGACATCGAATTAATTTTTACACCTAATACAGTCTTTTTGGACGCCCTGTGTTGTATATATATATATATATATATATATATATATATATATGTACATGTATGTATTGGTTTAAAAATTCAACCACTTTGTTGACTTTTTCTCTTGATTGATAATCTATGAGAAAACATTATAAGAAGCATTAGTGGATTTAAGACTGTCGTCGACGTTGTTGTTTTGAATTTTTTATAAGCATCCGATTAAAATTCTAAACATATCAACATTAAGCATATGTATTGTAAACAGAACCTCACAGGTAGACGGAGGGTATTAGAAAAGTATCTAAATGTTAAAATCGAATAATGAAACGTCATTTGTTGACTGTTAAATACTTTGTGAAAAACTGAGCTATTATTAAAAATATCTCTCTATAACATATTTTTTTTCTATACGGTTTATGGAAATATTATAATAAATAAAACATGTATATTTTTTAAAAATATAACCCTTTTTAAAGAGAAAATATTAGTATATTTTACTGTACAGTATTTAAAAAAATATGTATTTTGGTACCATCCTTCATTTTTTAATGAAATGAAGAAATCTAGTTTACAAGTTTGTACATGTCTCATTTAAAATATTATACTTGCTCACACTGAAACCTTACTTAGATTAAAAGAATATTTTTGTTAATCGTCCATGAATGAATCGTCCATAAATTGTCGTAATGATTGAATCGTCCATAAATTAATACACTCCATTGATAGAAAAAAAAATACATTTGTGAATGTGAATTTAGGCATTGTGTTATGTCAATAATATCTTTTTTGTTAAGAAATTTAATTTTCCATTTATTTCAACTGTTAAAAACTTCTGCAAAGAATTTGATATATATATATATATATATATATATATATATATATATATATATATATATATTAAAAAAATATAAGTTTTCATTTCAATTTAATGATTTGAAAATCCTCCATAAATGAATACACTCCGTTGATTGAATAAAGAATACATTTATTTATGTGAATTTAGGTATTGTGTTATGTCAATGATATATTTCTCGTTAATAAATTTTATTTTTCATTTATTTCAACTGTTAAAAAGTTCTTCAACGGACTTTATATATATATATATAGAAAAATATAACATTTGAAATCAATTTAATGATTGAATCTTCCATAAATGAAAATACTCCTTTGATTGAAAAAAGAATACATTTGTGAATGTGAATTTAAACATTGTATTATGTCAGTAACATCTTTCTGGTTAACAAATTTATTTTTTTATTTATTTAAAGTGTTAAGAACTTCTTCAATAAGCTTGATATAGATATATATATATATATATATATATATATATATATATATATATATATAATAAAAATATAAGATTATAAATCAATTTAATAATTTGAAAATCTTCCATAAATGCATACACTCCATTGATTGAAAAAAGTGAATGTGAATTTAGGCATTGTATTGTGTCAATGACATCTTTCGTGTTAATAAATTTAATTTTTCATCTATTTCAACTGTTAAAAACTTCTGAAACGAACTTGATATATATATATATATATATACTAGAAAAATATAAGATTTCGAATCAGTTTAATGATTTGAAAATCCTCCACAAATGAAAAGATTATCTCAAAACATTTACTCAAGTATGATCTCCGTAACTGTCTAAAATAAATATAACAAATAAATAAATAAATAAAAATATTCAGTACAGTCAATGAATAATGACTATAACACGAATGACTCACAATAATTTAAACCGAACGTACACACAGACCATCGAACGTTGTCAATTATTAAGGACGTCACGGATATATCATTTGACAATCAGACATTCAGTAATTGTTTCCCGTCGACGGACAGAAACGGAAGCTTCGTCTACGAAAGACGATTTTTTTTTTTTGAAAATCTGCCAGCGTCGACCAAAGAATACGAACATGTAACCGCGAACAATACAAAATGGAAGACGTTTCGTACGACCTTCGTTCAGCAACTTACTGACGATGATTGTATCTGATAATCATGATGATTTTTTTCAACGCACGCATTTACATAACAAATATATTTGTATATCAAAATGAGTGTGCGTACGTGCACATTTGACATTCATACAAACACACACACACACACTTGTACATATATATATATATATATATATATATATATATATATATATATATAAGTGCAAACACACATTGATGATTGTGTGTATACGATACGGTCTAAAGCGGAAACTTTGTCATGTGAGAGACTGTTTAATATTCTAGAAATGAAACAATAGACTAGTATTAATAAGGAACAACAAGTTATTGACTTATGCTATTGAATTTATTTCAGGACACTGTCTAATTTATTTACAGTTGTTGTCTGTCGTCGTTTGTGGACGCAGCCTGTGGATTTTCTCGAAAATCGTTCCCAGCGCAAACGAAACTCGTTCCGTTCAACGATACAATTAATTAAATCAGTGCGTGTAAACGACACCGGCTCGAAATTAATATTAATAACAGAACAATTCAACATAAATGATGTATATTTAAATGAAATAAACCAGAAGCAGACATTTCCAAATCACGAGCGCCGGAATAAAAAATTATCAAACTGGCGTATAAACAGTTTCTAATTGAATGAAATGTGCATGTAAACAGACACAATTATAATAAAAAAAAAAACATTTATTATGAATTGATGCGAATTCCTCACGGACTGTACTGTAATCACTGTAAACAATTTGAATGGCGAATCGATGTGATTACGGGAAAGAAAAAAAAACGAAACACAAATAAATATAACGTGTGTGTGTGTTTCTAATATGTGCGCGCGTTCTAATTCAATTGCATGAATAGATTGTTTCGATTGTATTCCACTTGCTGAATATATTTCGTATGCATAAAAGAAATCGACGTGAATTAACCGTATTGTGTTTTATTAATTTTTATCCGAGCGACACAATGTGTACGATTTGATTTCCGTATACGTTTCGTTTTAATCGTTTAATTAGTGGTTCGGTTTGGTATAAAATATGTTTGACAAGAAGTCGGCGCCGATTTCTATGTAAAGGTATTGTTCGATTTTATTACTTTATTGTACAATTGATTTTACATATTTATTTAATAAGAAGAAAACGTATACTTGCATTGTTTTATACCCGATTTATTATTTGTATGCATGCGATAAGACTGTGCGACAAATTTCATTCATTTTACTGCACGGATAAAATATTTGTCTTGTTTGTTCTTCATCGTTTTGGATCGACTAAACGTCCGTTCTCTACTATCAATTTCAGCACTAGTGCCATTCTTAGACAGGATCTACGTTAAGGATGGCATTTGTGTCTAAACTAGTAGTGGAGAACGAACATCCAAAAAAAAACACATTTATCCATTAAGTAAATGCTTTAAAAATGATCAAAAAAGTGAATTTCTTCTACTGCACGGATCAAATATTTATATCCTCTTGTCGAACATCATCATTTTAGATCAGATGTATATTATCTACTACTAGTTTCGGAACGTGTACCATCTTCAGGTAGACCTTAAAGACTGTCTTAAACTGAGTAATCATTCGTGCCGAAACTGGTAGAAAAAATCAGACAGAAGATCAACAAGACAATTTATCAATGTGGTTGTATGTATGAAAATATACATTTATAATTATACATATTTTATAATTATGGCTGTTATCATGAACTAAAATCAGCATTTAAATTTGATTAACAAGAATTTATGTTAAATAATACTTAAGGAGGGCGAGGGTGTTAAGAAGGTGAAGTGTATCGTTTTGTCAAGTACTCTAGTGAGTAGCATCATTTCTGTTATGAAACTATTATTTGTTCATTCACTTGCTGTATTTTTTATTTATCAGTATTATTTAATAATAATATTAATTATTTAACATTTTTTCAATTTAAATATGATCTGAACTATTACATGGAATCATATTTTAATATTGATCATATAGAATTATATACATAGTGTTTCTAAAGTGCGTACAAAAAATATAAGGAGTTATTCTGTGTGTAAAAAAATATAAATGGTTTTATTAACGCGTCCAGCCCGGTACCTTTTTAAGACTCTCCGTACCGGAGAAGTGAACTCAGTTTACCGCTAATATTTTTCAGGAAAGTTAGTATTAATAGAAGGATTTTTAATTAGTTGAACATCAAGGTCAATACTGTAAATATATGGTGAGCACATACAATAAAACCGAGAAGATCAGTAGCTAATATTGCATAAATTATCCTTAAAGTTCCAAAAGTTATTTTTTTCCTCTTTCTTGTCTGATAATATGGGAGATTATTCCAGATCTTGGGAGAATTGAAATGTAAACTTCCGAGCGATCAAAAAATCAAAATAAATGTTGATATAAGATAGGGCCTCCCCCTTCAGCTGAGTCAAAGAAAGATGTATTTAGGTTTCGATCAATTAAAAGTATGGTAAGAGCTCCTACTAATACAGGATAAAAGTAATAAAAGGGCTTACACAAGCTATTAGTATCAATAAAATATGTGTATTACAAGGAAATAAAGAAACATAATTAAAAATGGCATGACAGATATTTGCAAATAAAAACACTCTGTCAATTGAGTTTACCGCATCTGAACGGGAGATTTAACACTTCGATTAAAGGTTGTAACATTTGTTTAAAACAATATCACTATTTTTAATACTCCTAAAATAACTTTTCATAAAATAAATTATCTCGTTATTAAATCAAATCTGACTAATATCAGGTAAGATTAAAACTACCCTTATTTTAGCTTTTAATTAAAGTAAAGCCTTTTGATGTAAAGTATTAACATTCATTTTTCTATTATATAGGGTGATTCAATTTAGGCTTCCACATGGAAGTATTAAAACATGGCGTAGGGATTAAGAAGAGTCAAGAAAATTTTTATTTAATATTTTAGTTCAATTCAATTCGTGTGGAAGTCTAAGTTGGATCACCCTATAGAACCACAAGTATTTAATATAAGGAGAAAGGAAGCTTCATTTAAAGCTCAAGATGTTTTCATAAAATTAAATAAAGTTACACGAAGCTTCCATTAATTAACTATGTATTCTATGTTCATAGAATTTTCGATGTAACTTGAATCGACTTTAAATATTATTGAAAATAAAATATTCTTAATTTGTTTTAATTACTTGTATATCTGAAAATTATATTTTTTATTAATTCGATCAATTTGTTTTTCATGTATTGGGTGTAAAAAATTATTCTGTATATTTCAATTGAATCAGTCATAATTTTGTTTTAAATTAAAATATTTTCTAGTCGCCTTATAATTTTTAAGTACCAACCTTAACACTTAAGCACAGTATATATCATGGTCAAGCAGTTGGTATTATCTCATAAAACAGTAGTGAACGTGATAACGCCCGAAGAGCACCATATTCGGCATTGGATGCTTTTTGGATTTCATTTAGAAAAAAAAATGCTGCAGAAGCTGAGAAATGATTTGTTTAGCTTTGGAAGAAGTTGTTGTGACACATAAAACATGTAAGAAATGCTAAAAGAGTGGAAGAAGTCCGAAAATGTATTACGACTTCATCGACTCAAAGCAGCCATCTTTTTTTTCGACAAGAGATTCATTAGTTATCAGACAGACTGAGCAAAGTTGCATAAAATAATGGAGGATATTTTGAGGACTGAAATATATTCCATTTTTCTGTAAACAATCTTCTATAATAGCGTCACCGAATTAATTTGTACAACTAATATATATATATATATATATATATATATATATATATATCTACACAAAATAATATTCAAATCTCGACAATATCTATCAAAAATTACAGACTTCGTTTCTATATTTTAAGATTTACAGCCTTAGAAACGGACGAATAATCTTGATTTTCTTAGAAACTTAACACGAATTAAAACTGTTCACATAAAAACGAGCTTGAGAAACAGAAACGCTGATTATTATAAATTATTTCGCCGTTATTAATTTACTTAATTATATTTATATAATATTAATTTTCACCTGCGTACAATCTACTGAGGCTGTGTCAAAGGATACGTGTCGTGTAATAAGAGAACAAAAATATGTCATTTTTTTTGAAAGGTGTGACCCAACCATCTGGAAAATTATACGATCCAGTGATTTCAATTCGCTGGAAAGTGTTTCGCTTTTATAATTAGCGCTCGTTTAAGTCGTTTCCATACAAATTACTCGACCTGAAACAGTGTCCGTGTAATCTGAAAGGAGAATACAGAGTGTTGTGCAAGAGACTTCGGAATGTTTGAGTAACAAGATCTTAAATAATTCTTGAAGAATTTTATGTAATGGAAGATTTGATTTTTGGTGTATTTTATGAATTAATTTTTAGGATATTTTCGAAATTTTATTTTGAACATTTAATAAACAATCCTGTGGATAATAAAACAGATCAATATTTTTTTTTATCATAATTTAAGAATAAATATAATAAATTTGAAATATTCTACATGTTTCAAAAATATTTTCAATTTTCAAATCGAAGACTTAAAAGTGAATATTTAATTGTTTTGTCACTAGTTTAATTCACTTTTTCGAATAAATTTTTCATTTATTCCACAAACTATGAACAATTCTTCTGATCAAAACTGTTCAGTAAAATGTATCATTTTTAATTGTTTCTTGAGTGTATTTCGATGGTGATGGAATTAATTTCAAAGTACTGAGGAAGAGAAAACCATCTCGAATAATTTTAAACAGAAGAACGTTATTGTGTTTTTGGAATAAAAGAAAAATGTATTTATGAAAAGTCCAACATTTTTATTTTATACTTTTGTTTATTAATTTTGTCGCTAATATACCTTATATTTTTATTAATAAGTGATGAAATATTTATAATGAATTATTAAATTTGAGTATGTATTTATATACCACTTTTTTCAGGTAACAAGAACTCTGTATTAAAAATCATTCTTATGTAGATCTAAAACATTCTGATAAAATAATAATTCTAATCAAATAAAATATTGAAAGAATTTTAATTATATTTTAAATTATTTTCATTAATATGTCAGTTTATTTACACTTATAAATATTCTTCAATATATTTTTAAATGGTATTTTACTACACATAAAATATTGAGAAAAAACTAAATGTTTAATTTGTTGTATTTATAATAATAATTATTATTCTTCTTTCTTTTATTATTATTCGCTATCGTTCACATCAAATATTTCATTGTTTCTTTAGAACTTTCACGAATGAATTCTCTCATTCCACAAACTACAAAAATTCTGATCAAAAATGTTCAATAAATGATTATTATTCATTTTTGATTGTTACTTATGTACAATTTGCCTGAAATTTCCATCATCCTCACCGCGTTAAAGTACTTAACAAAGTTAAACACTTGCTGTATTCAAATAAATGAATTTTATATTTGCATATTTTATAATTAACTCTGTCTCTTGGTATATATAAAGGTCCACCATTATATGTTTTTATTTAAAATGAAAAAAATGTGTCAACTTGTAAAGTTGATTAAAGTTATATCGAAAGTCCTCTATAGATACTATATGGAATACATGGTGGGTTTCATTCGAACCTCTTTTTCAAATCCAAAAAGCATGCATCAGTTTATAATTATTATCAGTCTATAATGCATCAGTCTATAATTATTAGTATGGTTACGTTCAATTAATTATAATAAATATATTAAGTATCTTAATAACTATACACAAGATCTACGAAATAAACCATTTAAAATGAACAACCATTGTTAAATCTTTTTATAAATTAAATGATAAACTAGAAAAAAATGTTTATTGAAATAGCACGATGGTTTAACACTTTTACAATGTTAGCATCGATATCTAAAGGTGCATAAGAAATATTAAAAATGAAAAATAATCAACTATTGAACAGTTTTGATCAGAAAAAAGTGTATTATTTATGTGGGAAAGAAAAATTAATTTGGAAAAACGAATTTAATTACAATTCCCTAAACTAAACATTATGCTATTTAATATAATAATCACATTTTACAAAACTGGCATGACAATTCCATTTAATTATAGATTTTAAAATGTTTATAAAAATAAAATAATTTTAATTTATTTATTTTTACATGATCATACACACATGTATATATATATATATATGTACATACACATACATATAATCAGATAACCAATTAAATTTAAAATAAATCAATTCAATCGCCAATAAATCATTTCCTAAACTATTTAGAAAATTGTCTTCAATATAAAAATATGCTTTTCATACATTCTAGTAAAGAATATTTTCTACTAGTTTTGTTTTACTTTACAGAAAGCTTCTTTGATTTCAGTCCTCCTTGGAATGCAATCAACTGATGACAATAACTGGCATTGTCCGATAATCTTATAGCATAAGAGGAATGCTCGTAGTCATGAGTTCAATGCTCGACAGTCTTTGCATAAGTATGGCTTTCTGTACATTAAATTATGTATTTATACACATTTATGTATGTATATATATATATATACACACACACACATATATATATATATATATATATATATATATATGTATATATATATATATATAGTAAGTGCGTGTACATGTCTATAAAAACACACATTTCTACTTAATATAATTTCCAAATTTCACAAAATGTAAATCGTTTGAATAAAAACTAACTGCAAATTCGCGTGGCGTTCTGTTTATTAAAATCGACGATTTGAACCATTTTTCTGAACCATTATTATGTATTGAAATAATAAAATTTGCTTGTAGAAATGTAAACAGTTCGTTTACCCTGCAGGAAATACAATATATGCTATGATTTATGTTTATTGTGACTAATTCTTATCTATATTATATATATATATATATATATATATACATATATACAGTTTCTAGATTTTCCTTTCTTAAATTAGTTAAGATATTTATCAGCGAACGAACAGTTCGAAACATGAGCAGAACACGCTCAATTTACAATTCACATGTTTACCACAAATCGTGATGATTTTACGTTTATTTTTCTGATAGCAAAATGTTATTTTGTGTGTATGTTTTGCATTTTTTTTAACGTCTTCGTATTGTTAATTTTGTAAAAAGGGGATGATTGGTCTGACGTTTATGTGATTTCATTCGAATTGATTTATCGAGTTGTAAAATTTATGATATTTGGAAATTTAATGACTTGAATATAAAACACAAATATTCACCCTCTTTCTCTCCCTTACACACAAGTTTATATATATATATATATATATACATATATATACAAATAAAGCGTTACCTAGTTTTCATCCCACTACAAAAGGATATTTGTCAGTTGAAGCTTGAAAATAGAATAAGTACAACAGCAGTTGATACAAAAAATATGAGATTAATTTATTACTATTTTTTTAAAAATTACGCCAACATTAATAATACGAAGAATGATATTTTTCACAACTTTTTATATCTCTCAAATGTCTTCCATCTTCAAGACAAAATCTGCAAATTCCTAAATTATATAGTTTTTAATTACATTGAATTGTTTAATTATTTTTAATCGAACCAGGCAACAATCTAATTCGTTCATCTATACCTTAACTGAAAATTCTTTCCATATTTTCACTGCAGTATACTTAATACGATTTCCAAATTTCATAAAATTTAAATCGTTTGAATAAAAATAAACTGCAAATTATTTGCATAATAACAAACATTTAAAAGTTCACAGCATGATCGGTACTTTCGGTTTGAAAATAATACATCCACATTTCACAACGTTGTTTTTTTTTAAAAAAAAATAATCATCATCGGCAGAACATTCTTTCAAAAATTCGTTTAAATTTACACGTTCATCAAAAAGTCGATAATCATTAAATTTATTATTAACCTTTTTTCAATCAAGTACACCGACTATTCTTTGATTTCAATCCATATAAAAAAAGAGCGCAAAATCAAAAAAATGGAGAATATATATGTTTTTTGTTAAAAGGAGTACAGACTTTAAACCATATATATATATATATATATATATACATATATAAAGAGAGAGAGAGACGATAATTCTTTCTAGGCCTATAAAGAGATTCCGATTAATCACTTTGTAAAGAAAGTGAATTTTATTCAAAGTCTTAAGATTATACAAAACCTTTAACTGAACAATTATGAACATAAATTACTGAGATATTAACGATTATTAATTCTCATAATTATTTACTTACAATTATGTGCACAAATAATAAAATAATACAGTTGGAATTTTTCAATCATTAAGATACAGATTTTTCAATATTTTAACATTTTCAAGATATCATTTTTAATAAAATTTCCCCAGAAATGTGCATAAGCACCAGTCAGAATTGATCAGTAG